>JAKSZP010018538.1:0-166646 GCA_022478985.1 Massospora cicadina
TTTAGACATTGCCCTATCTCATCAGCCAGTGGAGCACTAAATGTGGTGTTTTATCCAGAATTCGTTGGGTTGTGAACTTGGTGTTATTATGGGAAATCGCTCTGTGCTTTAAAATAGATTATTATCAGTTAATTGGTTCTTTAGGCTCAAATAAAATACAAGTTGATAAATAATATCAAATATAAACTAATGTTGACAGTAATAATAGAGAAATCAACATTAATTAAATTAACAACTAAACTATATCCCAAAAGTTGAGGTTTCACCCAGACTAGGGCAAAGCCCTACACCCTCAAAAATCTTATACCATACCATTATCTACTGTTTTTCAACTCTATAAGGTCTATATTACAATCCTGTTTTGGAATGGTCACTGGGCTTTAATTAGGATTGTAAAAGCTCTTTGGCTCATGTTCCACAGGTGGCTGGGCTCTGCAACTACCACCAACAAACCACCTATGCTTAAGCAAATGGATTTCTTAAGTGACTAGCACTTCCCACAAGCTCTCCATTAGTCAAAAACAGCAGGAGGCAACTTTATAAGAACATTGGGTCTTTCAAATTCAAACGCGCCCAACACTTTGATGAGATAATTAGCCTATCACCCCAATGCAGCAGTAGCCCACTGTTAAATTTGAGGATTTCTCGTTTGATAAATTAAAATCTGGCTCTTAAAGTTGGGAAGCAATTTGGCTTATATATCATTGATTTTTGCCAATTGCCTTACAGTATCATTAACTTTTTTGGAAGCTCACAAGGCTTAATTCAGACTAGACTCCTTAAGTCTTCTCTGGAAATTTTGTCCCTACAAAATTAGGAACTCCTCTTGATTCAGGTAAAGGTATGATCTGAAGATTCCTTTTGAAAAGATTATGGTCACTCCTAATAAGAACTTAACTCTAATAGTGTAACCAGATAAAAAAGATATATGAAGAGATAAGAACTTTTTATAGATAATATCCAACCTTTTCTTTTTTTTTCTTGGACATTCGCTGGTATTTATACCTCTAGAGCATCTCCTGCCAACAATATTCTGGATTCAAGCACAAACTATCCCACAGAATATTTTTTCTATTTTCCACATCAGTTCAGACCTTTAACTAATATAACAATGATTTTTATCCCAATTGGCAGCAAATAACTCTCATATCTAGGAGTATCTTGGGTGCACCTCAATGATGCATAATTTCCCCAAAGTCAGCCTAATTAGAGTTTTTTCATACAGCTGACAAAATACAAGTTGTGGAGGAAATGGACGGCAATTAAAATTATTGACATATCCTTAATATATACATTGGCAGGCCTCTTAATGGCATCAGATACTCACTTTCAGTCTCGCTATGTTTGATTGAATTTGTGTTTATTTGTGAAGATCAACATACAAATTTGCAATAGTGTAAGAAAGTTGACCATCAACTTAAATAATTATGTACCCCTAATTGAGACGTCAGCATACCTCTTGATAACTAGGTACTACCTTTTAGCTGTCCATGTTTAGGTGCTATGGTGCTATTTATGAGCATCAACATACAAATTACCTTAGTGTGTAAACTGAAAAATGAGGGACAACTTTATAGGTGCTGTTAGACCATGGGATTCTCAGGCTGCAAATGGGCATTAATCTATAGGCGATCTCATAATAAATTAATGTACCAAATTATACTTATTATTTGTGAATAATTAATAATTCCAACAATAGGGTAATTGTCCATAATTGATGGGTTTCTCAAAGGGTTTATTTTTAAGTCACCACCAAAATCTAATACTCACCACACCCACCACCATTTAACACGTTTGTCACCCAGTGTAATTCAGTTGAGTTTCTCATGGGGCCCAAATGTGACTATCAACAAATTGTCAAATGCCAGGAAGTGAGAAAAAAAATAATAAAATGTAACCTATTGTTCCAATTGTCCAAAATCACCACAAATATTTGAATTGTTTTAATTAATACCATAATCTATAATCAAAAAAATATTTAATCATAAATATAAATTAATAAATACTTTACAATTTTAATATTTAGAATAACTTTAATTTTTAACACTACCTATACAGCTAGGAACTTTGTTTTGCACGCCTTTTTCTTATGTACCCCTTTAAGCTTTGATGGTGGTTTTGGGTAGTTTTTTTTAACCTTCAATTTCGTTTAAGACCAATCCAACCAGATTAAATTTGGTGGAACCCAATTTGGAAATGAATGCAGCAAAACTGGGGAGCAGCGCACCCCCAAAATTGCATAATTTAACCTAATCAGGAAGGAAAATCAACAATGGAATGCGCAAGAAAATAATGTGGCCAATAAAAGCACACAAGTGCACCACAATAATATATTGAAACCAAGCAAAGCCAAGAGAGGAGCGAAAACTGTGGCGATGAAAGGGGCATAATACACCCTAACTCCTACTCATGGTTATGCTCTCCGCAGCAGAGGTGCATTGGAGAGCAATGTGAGCGAGGGAGTAGGGCTGGGGGGCCCTGATAACTGCTCCTGAGGCGCATTGGGCGTCTCAGTAGAGATAAGGATGCTGAACATAGTGGGACTCAAGGCTTTAGCATCCTGGGCCAAGAAATTGAGTCTCCTACAAAACCCACCTATGGATATCCTGGCGATGCAGAAAACCCACTGTCCACAGGGAGAGGAGGAAGCATGGGAAAAAATGCTCCTACCAACAATATTGTTTTGGTCGCTACACTGTGGGGTGATAGTATGTGCAAACCAAAACTTTAAGTTTATTAATAAAAATTTGTTCCTGGATGGCCACATACTCACTGTAACATTCTCATGGCACAACAAAGTGCACACAATAGCCAGTGTGTACACCCTGAACGGTGCACATGACTGAAGAGAAGTTCTCATAGCCCTAACACAACTTAATCTACCAGCAAATACTTTCATAATGGGAGACATGAACTGCTGGATTAACCCAGATATGGACCAATGGCCATACACAACAGAAATACCACAAGGGCAAGTGGAACTCCGCATACTAAAGGCCACCCTGGGACTATATGATACACTACTAAAAAGGCAACCCCTGCTACAAAACATGACACGCCCACATGTACACAATGATACACTTTTCTCTATGTCAAGGATAGACTTAATACTTGCACCAATAATTTTCCATCACCAAATTCCAAAATTTAAAACTACAAAAATTGAACTTTCTAACCATCAGCTTGTTTTAGTGTCTTACAAACCGGCGGAACCAAGTACCCAAGCACCCAAATGGTGCAGAATACGCCCAGAAAATTTAGCTGACTCAGAATTTCAATCCTGGATGGAGGAAATATCCTCAACCTGGGATTTTCAAACACCTTTTTGCTTGGACCCACTAACCACCTGGGAAAACTTCAAAAAATCAACACTCCAACAAATTAAACATACATCATCTAGAAGACGCAGGGCACTTTTAGCCATTATTAAACACACTTTGGCAGAAATTGACCATCTAGAAAACAACATACCAAACATGGGATACAGCCCTGGATGGGGTCACAAATGGGTGGAGGTTTCTGCTTGGCTAAACACCCTGATCCGTGAACACCAACACTGAGTTGGAGTTTAATATAAAGTCAAAAACATAAGAGATGGAGAAACTTGCTAGAGCTACTTTTTCCGCCATAGCCACACCCAGAAAAACATGATAGCTTGCACACAGGTCTGTCAACTGGGCAAATCCATAGCAGAAACACCCAAAGAAGTCGTGACCAAAGTGCACAGGTTTTATATGAAATTGTATAAATCTGAGCCGGTCAAACCAGAAAAAATCAAAAAAATCCTTATAAGTGCACATATCAACACTGTGGGTCAAAATAACGATTTAGTCAACCTAATATCGCGCAAGGAATTATGGGAAGTAGTATGCGGTGCACTAAGAGGGAAATGCCCTGGACCTGATGGGATTTCCTATGAATTTTACATAAAATATTTTACTAACATCTCTAACATTTTTCTAGCTTCAATGAACAAGTGTATTATGGAAACATGCCTCCTATCTGGAGGCAAAGAAGCCTACACGGTCACTTTACTTAAGAAAGGAGACAGATTAGACCTCTCCAACTGGCGCCCAATTTCCTTAACCAATACAGATACAAAAATTTTCACAAATATTATGACCAAATGACTATGAGAAATTGCAACTGATGCAATATCCCCATCACAATATGGATTTGTTCCAAGAAGATCCATATGGGATAATATCCACACAGTTGCAATTGTCTGCCAGTCCAAAACCTCTGGAGCACTTGTCTTTTTAGACCAACAAAAGGCATATGATAGGGTGAACTGGACATATCTTAGGGCCTGCCTTCAAAAATTCAAGCTCCCAAATAGATTTACAAACTGGGTAATGTTGTTACAGAGTCTGCTACCATGGCTGTATGGGGAGCAGGCTTCTTAACCAACCCAGTCATCCCACAGAAAGGACTCAAACAAGGAGACCCCTTAGGTCCTCTACTCTACAATTTTTAGCTTAGACCCCCTAATCCAAAATACAAACACACTTCTTAAGGAAATCAACGTCAAGGGCCAACCACCAGTCAAAATGATGGCCTTCGCTGATGATTTTGTGGTGGGCATATCCAACAATCAGGACGCTTGCATAATTGAGAAGATAATACAAGACTATTCAGCCATAAGTAACTCATCACTTAACAAAGAGAAAACGGAAATTATGCTCCTGGGAAAATATCAGACCCAGTGGATGCCATCTACCCAGAACCAACAAACTAACACAACACCAAGACTCCTTACTAGGCATAGGAGGTGAAAATTAGCAACTACCTCACTGAAACTTCCATTCACCACCAAGCCACCAGCTGGTCCTGTTCATCACTTGGGAGTATGGTTGGAAGCAGGAGGTTACGCCAACTCCATGATGTAAAATCAACTTCTAGACAAAATGACAAAATGCATTGCCTCCTTACATGGACACCAAACAGGTCTAACAGGAAGGGTCACAGTAGCCAACTCTATAATTCTATCAATATGGTTTACGGCCCATGCAATCACTTTCTCACCATCCTTCTTCAACACAATTCACGCCCTATTACAAGGATGGCTATGGTCCAACCACAACCCTCCTGTACGCCTTGAAACCCTATTTGGCACTAGAAGGAATGGAGGTATGGGGCTTACTAATTACGTAGAGCAAGCAACCTATATACTGAGATCCTGGATAGCTCAGGTGACTAGCCCAGATCTTCCAGATAATCACTGGGCCAGAACAGCAAGATATAACTTCACATGTGCACTCCAATTACGAAACCCAGATCACCCAAACACATTAATCAAATATCTGACATCCCATCCCACAGCTACAGGACCACATGGCACTCCGGCACATTTCAAAAGAATCTCCTAGCCATGAGAAGAGCGACATGGCGGATCCACATAAACGGCCAAACCAGCCACTAAGGACGCCTAAGGCTAACTCACAGACAGGAGATCAATGATCAAATAGTCACAAACAATATAATAAGCAAAAGCCCAAGTACCATAGCCAGGATAGATTACCTGGACCATATGGACATACCCTACAACCTGGAGACTCAAAGAAGAGTATGGAGATACACACATCACCCTCTTCTCCAAACCATGATAAGAGCACATGTATGGAGGTGCATGAGGAGAGTATACCAAACAGCTGAACGGTCAAATGCCACTCACACCTCATGTACAATATGTGGTCAGTATGGAAGCCTAGCCCACCGTTTAGAACAATGCCCAAAATCAGTGACTGTATGGAAAGAGGCCATGCGCCTATTCCGCCAAGAAAACGGGCAACCATTTAGCCTAGCAAGGAACATGTTCACTATAAACATGGACTCTCCTATCCACCCATCTCTCAGGGCGTTAATAGTAGCAATATCACTATGGACGATACACATAATGGTACTGGAATCGTTCACAGGAGCAGCGCCCACAATCCAAGAAGCCATCCATCGCTTCCACAGCCATATATTGGGACATTTCCAAGCATGGCTGTTTGGACATATGACCCCCCATAACAGAAGGACAATCAACACATGGTTCCCCATATGGTTCCTAAAGGTTGATCCTTTCCTTCACACATGCTGCATCCAAGAATAAGCCAGAATAACCCCCTTCCCTACCGTCCTAAACTTGGTGATCCTGGAGACAACAAGAGGGGCCTTGAACCGTCTGAGGTTTCTTAATTGTCAAATTTCATTAGTTCCTTCACTATATTGGAAGTGCTTGTCCCCTGGTCGACCTTCCCTGAATAAATAAATTCCGTTTAAGACGTCACATATGAATTTTCTATTAGCAATGCTAACCCAACAAATTGTTCGCTATGTTTGTCACTCCAATACCCATATTTGGGTGACATGGCAACAAAAGTGTTAAAGGTATTTTCCATATTATATATATTCCATATAGACTTTTGAGAATTGACCTGCAACCAACTTTGCAAGAGGCAAGCCCAACGTACTCCAAATACATGATAATTTTCCAGTGACTCCAAAATCATTCTTTCCCCAGGTATATTGTCACTTTATCAAAAAACGATTTGTTGGTTTTTTAGATATTCACTAATCTCCTCAGAATCAGAAAAATATGTAGTGAACTCATCACTCCTCATTTCACCCAAAAACTAGAGCTCACATCAGGAAGTGCCTTACATAGTGTCAGACAATTACAAGTCTGATATTGCAATAAGGGTGATTTGGGTTTTGATATAATAAAATCGGCCAAAAGACCCTGGTCAATTCTTGGTGGAACCCCTCAGATTGGGGTAACACTTTTATTAATACTTCTCAGGCAAATAGCATGAGTTTAGGCAGTCAGATTGCACTGACCATGTGGCAGAATCAGGGGAGTCTGTCCAAGGTTCCTCCCCATCCCATTTCCAGTTTACTTCACACACCTAGGCGGAGACCACCCCTTTTATAGGGTTGGAGGGGGTCCCACAAGGTGCATATATTTTCCCACCCATTGATTGGGTAAGTTTATTAAATCTTTGCCTAATGGACTAGTCCTACCCAGTATTGACCCTCCATTGGCCTTTCTATTGAAGCAAAGTGAGACTCAAGAGCTCCAATAGGTTAAATTCCCATATTCCCTAATTTGGGCATTCCTGGCCTGATCTTAACTTTGAGCCTTGACACAATTAAATACTAAGCAGCAAGATTGTAATAGGGTCTGCTTTCTATCCCCTTGCTGCAGCTAATAAAATATTATAAAAAATCCAACTCTTTATCAATTTAAGGGTTTTCATATCTCAATTTAGATACTATAAAAATCCCCCAATAATTATATTCCTGCAGTTGAAAAGTAACCTCTCCTGCAAATGAAATTGTTAAAATCTAGGGTTCAAAAGCACCTGAAAGCATACCACCTGCCCCAGATTCCAACAAGTGATGCTCACTACAGGGATACCTGTACGCCACAATACTATAAAAAATGGAGGGTGGTCAATTGAGCACCCCTTCACCCTCCCACTGACAATGAAAAAGGATAGTTGCTCTTGAACTGCAACTAGCCAGTGCTCTGTCCCATCTTAAAAACCTCAAACAGCGCCTCCCTCCCACTTTGCATGAGGCTAACTCTTTAAACCCCTTAAAGGATAAATTTACCCTATGGAGGGTAGCATTGCCTCATTTATATGTCTATGAATCTGCCATAAAAGGTGCGACTGCCCAACAAAAAGGCAAGCACATCCTACCTCGCCTGAGTCACATAGCCCAAGAGGTTATGGTCCCTCATATGGACACTCTGAGTACATGGGCAGAGGTTAAAGATGTGCTGACTGCTAAATTTGGCTCAACGCAAAGTTTTAAGAGGAAGAAGCAGGCTTTTATGTGCCTTAGCATGAAAAGGGGAGAATCTCGCACCACCTTTGTTAATCAATTTTATGGTGAAGCTCAGCCCCTGGTACTTTCTAAAATGTTACCACTTGATGATGCTCTCACTGCCAATCTAACTGGCTTAAATACTCACCCTTCCATAGCAGGCAACTTGTCTCTGTTAAACGCCACACCCATACTATCTGTGATATCAAGGAGGCGCTGCTAGAGGTTGCAGATATCTATAACGATGAGGCTACTTCAGAGTTGTTTCAAATCCAAAAGTCTTCACCATTAAGGACTTCTCAACCATAGCCCCACAAAAGGGATCCTGGGTGATCCCTATGTCCCCGCTTGTGTTGGTTACTACCCTGAGACCAGCACCTGCAGTGCAGCTCAAACCTGATCTCCCTTCGCCCTTCAAGTCTAAGGTCACTAAGCCAGTGAGTCAGAGTGCGCTACCATCAGTGGGGCCGCGCTCTCTTACTCTAACTGCTGTCAAAGTTCATCGTTTGCCATCTATTGAGCCTCTACTCCGCCCCAAACCCTCTGTGGAGAGGTCTGCCCCAGTGGCCCAGAAGGCTACTGCTAAACCCAAACCTGTCCCTCCAGTGAATGTTGCTTCCACTAACCATGTGCTCAAGGACAAGGATGCTCAAGCTAAGCTTCCTGATCCCTCAAGAAACCTATCTTAATCAAGTGCTGGAGTGCCCTGATGTTATTGATACCACTAGCGATGCTGACTAGGTTATTGCTTTGCTGATCCAACCAATTAGTTATGCTCACACCCTACAGTCCATTAAAAATAACCATCCCAAGACATCTAAAAAGCTTTCCTCTACTCTCCATCTTAAGGAAGTATTAGCTCTCCCCCTAACTTTGGCGGGACCATAACTAAAGTAGAAGTCACTATCAAAAAGTCCAGGTTAGGGCTTTCTTGGACAATGGATCTCCCGTGAACGTTCTCTCTTCCAAGTTGATTAAGAAGATTGAGCTGTCTCCTGATCTTGAGTATACACAGGAGTTTATAACGGTGGGTCTCAACAACACCCGTGCTATTGGAGCCTACTCCTCCTTGCCTATTCAGATTGGAAAGCTCATCTTGTCAGCTCCCACCGTGGCCTTGGACAATAACACTTATGACATGCTTACTGGCACGCAGCTTATGATTGAGTATGATGGTTTAATTAACATGAAACAGGGTTATCTTTCCCTACTTGGTTATAAAGTCCCTCTAGTCTTTAACAATGAAGAACCCAATAAAAGAAATACTTGTGCCTAGTTGAGTACCCTTCCTCTGCCTTAAATTTATTCTACATGACCTCTGGACGCAACACAAAAAAGTGCCTGATTTGGTGGACGCTTCAGAGGACATTCCCTCTTTCACTTCAGAGGAGACAGTAATTAAGGCTGATGAACAGCGGGTAATTCTACCAACATTACGCTACAGATCCCATGAGTCTGTCTGTTTCACTTAACAAGCATTGATGGAGTAAGCTCTTTAGAACACCAGGTGTTGCCAGGTATACTAGACCCCGCCTATCAACGACCCATAAATATCCTATTGGGGAACATACTAATAAACTTATTATTGTCAGAAAAACATCAAGAGATAGGGAAAGGTCTGTTTATCACATCAAAAAGATTAAAAGGATCAAATTTACTGGGTCAATGTTTGATATGGGATTACCCACTGACCAATTGGTGTGTACTCTGCCTAACATCCACATTTCAGATGATTTAACCATGGATGAGCTTGAAAAAGTTCATTTCATATTGGATATCTATGGTGATATTTTCTCCCAGACTGACTTGGATTAAGGGCACATTAAGGGATGGAGCCACACCATTGATGTTGGTGATGCCCAACCTATTTGATCTAAACCTTACCATAAGTCCAAGGTTGAAGAGCAACAGATGAGGGTTGAACTCAAGAAGTTATTAGACGCTGGGTTATTAGTACTGTCCCAAAGCCCTTGAGCGTCTCCTCTCTTGCTGATCAAAGAGAAAAATGAAGCTCATCAGGTAGTGATGGACTACCATAAATTTAATAACCTCACTAAAAAATCAGCTACCTTATCCCCCACATAGATGATGCCTTTGCACAACTCTTAGACTCAAAATACTTCTCAGCCATGGATTTGGCCAGCGGATATTGGCAAATAAGTCTTTCTCACCAAAATCAGGAGAAATGTGCTCTCATTTGCAGTGAAGGTTTATTTCAGCCTATCCGCCTACCTCAAGGGCTGTGCAATGCGCCGGCATCCTTCCAACGTGCAATGGACCACATTCTATAGGACCTTAAGCTAAGCTGTGTGATCGTTTATCTTGATGACATCACCATGTTTTCTGCAACATTCACCGATCATCTTGCCCATTTAAAAGAAGCCTTTCAAAGCTTGCGGGCTTCTAACAACAAGTTGAAACCTTCAAAATACAACTTCTTCCAAAAAAGCTAGATTTCCTAAGACATGCTATTTTCCAAGGAGGGATCCAGCTGTTACAGGATAAGGTAGAGGCTATCTCTAAAATGCCTGCCCCTAAGAATCTCCAGGACATCCAGGTATTTCTGGGTATAATGGGTATTACCATCAGTTTATCCCCAAGTTTGCCCAGCTCAGTGAGCCTCTCGTCCAACTATTGGCTAAGAACACCCCTTTTATTAGGATACAGAACAAGTGGCCACGTTTGAGATGTTAAAGAGATTGCTTCAGCAACGCCTTATCCTATGCCACTCCAACTATGGGAAACCTTTCATATTGCTTACTGATGCTTCAGACTATGCCATTGGAGCCATCCTGGCTAATTGGACAGTGATGGCGTAGATCATCCGGTTCCTACTTCAGCAAGATGTTGTCAAAAGCTGAACATAACTACAGTGTTATTGGGAAAGGAGTGTCTTGTGATCTTGCTCGCTGTTAAACATTACCGCCCTTTCCTATATGGCACTTACTTCACTGTGGTTACTGACCACTCCTCCTTAAAATAGCTACAAAACATGAAGGATCCCACTGGACGGTTGTCCCATTTGGCCCTCAAACTTTAACATTATAATATGAACATTGAGCACTGAGCTGGGACGCTTCATATGATTGTGGATGGTTTGACTCAGCTGCCTATCCTTCATCTGGACAATAGTGAAGCAGAGAGATTAAATGATCTCCTTATGACCCCTGTGGCCTGGGATGATGAGGATGACCCCATCCAGAAAATTCTAGCACAACACACCCACAACACTAAGGTGGAGAGCGGAAAGTTATATAAGAGGGTAGGTGTATAATGCTGCCCTATCTGAAACCTTCAGAATGGGTACCGGTGATCATGCATGCCCACTCTACCCTTGGGCATGGTGGAGTGAGGAAAATGTATGGGTGGATCATGGAATGATATTATTGGGAGGGCATCATGAAAACTATTATTGAAGTCTTTGATGCCAGCTTAACCTGTAAAAAATAATCTCAACTCAAACCAAATACCAGTATCAACCTACCACACTGCAACAGCTCTTCCACACAATAAGCCTAGATGTGGTTGGCCCTCTACCCCAAACTATGGGTGAAAATCAATATATATTAGCAGGGATTGATCATTCTATCAAATGGGTTGAGGCTGTGGCTCTTCCAGCTCAAACGGCCAAAGCCACTGCCACCTTCCTCCTTCAAAATATTTTCACCCAGCATGGTTGCCCTCAGGTTCTTCTCTTCAATAATGGAAAAAACTTTACCTCAATAGTGGTGAAGATCCTTGCTACCTCCATGGTCACGCAAAAGCTCTTTTCTGCCCCCTTAACCCCTCAACAAATGGTACCGTGGAAAGAGCCAATGGGACCCTGGTCTCTACATTACAATAAGTGGCCACTTCAGACCCCCTTCACTGGGATCTGTAATTACCAAGTGCCCTAATGGCCTACCATATCAGTTACCACCAAATCCTTAAAATGTCTTCTTTCTGTGTGCTGTATGGATGGAAACCTGGAGTGCCAGCATCATTAGCCAAAGATATCTTCTCTGATAGGACTGACCCTGAGCAAGCCATGAAGAAGTTGGCCCAGCACATCATTTAGTAACAATTATAGGCCATGGCTAATTTGGCCAAAACTGTCACAAAAGAGGGTCAAGCCGCCAATGAGCTCCATCCCCTTCTACCTTCCTTCTAAGTATCTGACTTGGTGCTGTACTATCATAACTATATCACCCCTAGAAGAGAAAAGCTTGAGTCAATCTGAAAAGAACCTTTTGTAGTCACTTACAAGCAAGGGGATGAGTACACCATCAAATCCTTTGCTACAGGAGTTACTGTCAACCAAATTCATGGCTGGTTCTTGTGGCATTATTCTCCTCCTAGCACTCTTTAAGGGGGTGATCTCAGAAAATTACAAGTCTGCTATTGCAATAAGGGTGATTTGGGTTTTGATATGGATAATATTGGCCAAAAGACTCTGGTTGATTCTTGGTGGAACCTGTCAAATTGGGGTAACACTTTTATTGATACTTTTTGGGCAAATAGCATGAGTTTGGGCACTTGGATTGCGCTGACCATGTGGCAGAATCAGGGGAGTCTGTCCAAGGTTCCTCTTTGGCCCACTTCCAGTTTACTTCACACACCTAGGTGGAGACCACCCCTTTTATAGGGTTGGAGGGGGTCCCACAAGGTGCATATATTTTCCACCCTTTGATTGGGTAAGTTTACTAAATCTTTGCCTAATGGATTAGTCCTACCCAGTATTGACCCTCCATTGGCCGTTCCATTGAAGCAAAGTGAGACTCAAGAGCTCCAATAGGTCAAATTTCCATATTCCCTAATTTGGACATTCCTAGCCTGATCTGAACTTTGAGCCTTAACACAGTTAGATACTAAGCAGCGAGATCATAATAGGGTTTGCTTTCTATCTCCTCTCCACCACTTATAAAATATTATAAAGAATCCAACTCTTTATCAATTTTTATGGTTTTCATATTTTAATTTAAATATTATAAAAATCCCCTGATTCTTATATTACTGCAATTGAAGAGTAGCCTCTCTCTTTTTAGCAATAGGTGGTCCCAACCTAAAGGGGGATACACTGATCTTTGAAGAGTAACCTCCCTTGCAAATAATATTGTTGAAATCCAGGGCTCAAAAGCACCTGCAAGCATACCACTTCCCTGAATTCTAACACATAGCCTTGAAGTACAGTGGATAGGTCTAATAGCATTGTACACCTTTTCAAGTATGTGGTAGTCATATTACTCTTATATATAGGATAGAGTGGTGCCCCAAATACAAAGTCACTTGGAGTAAACGTCTTGTCTGTTACAAATACCCAAGAATATTGTCTTTTGCCCTAATTATGATTTATTTGTCATATTAAGTGACTTCACAGATTCCACCAGCACTTAGAGAACTTATAATAGCTACAGAATTGTGGTCAATCCACATGGTTATCCTAGAAGCTATCAACTAGGTATCTTAACTAAGGTGGAAGCACTAGTTCAATTTAGCTATCATCTTACATGCAATTTCCAGTATTGGTTCTTTGGTGTCATGGTTAAATGACATGATAGTGGGGACTAACCCCAAGGATAAGGCTGGGCGACAGGAGGCCCAGAAGGTGAAGCTTCAGGCCCTCCTGACCTCAGGCACAAAGTAGACTAAAACTGGGTACAAGCCAAGTATGACCAGGTTGGTACTAGTGAGGTGCCTAACGCCTAGACCCTTGCATCAGCCCAGGCATTAAAGCGGATGGTATATTCAATTGGGCATGATGGGTCAATTTAGTTGATTGGGGAATGGGGGTTTGAAACCTGTTCCATTTATGAAACTACATGTTTGGGTCAGATCCAACTTCAATTGATTACTTGATTGAAGTCAGTTTTGGTGTATTCTACCCATTTGGATGTAGTGTTTACCTATTGGTGAATCAGTGCTTGGGACCACTTCAGTAGACCCCAAATTTCCCTGACAAAGTTTAAATATGTTTTCCTTGACCAACATTCCTTGTTGGTTGACTTTCTCAATATACCTTTCCCATTTTCCCATTTTACTTATATTTTCTTTAACAATTCTGTGTGCGGACCTCTTCAAGGAGATCTCACACTAAGTTAACCAATATTTTCTAAATACAAATTAAATTTTCAACTAGTGCACCATTGGGTCACCCAGGTTCCCTCCAACCTTGGACATTTACCCCTTTTCCCTCTGTGCACCACATCACTTTCAGTGGGTTATTTATTATAAGGATTGCACTTCTCTTCTTAAGTTATTATTGCTTCAGCACCCTCTGCTGGGCTCTAATAACTTTTGAACTAACAGCTGGTTCCCTGGCATTGGCCTTGTGCACTATGCACTACCATGCTGGGAACATGAGAGTTATAGATACTCTCCTTACAAATAGGATCATGCCTCCTAAATGGTGCAACCAGATTCATTCATGGAGGACTGTCTGGTTGCAGGAGATTGAGTATTATTCCCAATCATGCAATATTAGAACTTTATCCTGAGACCCTCAGGTTGCCACTATGTCCTCTACCCCCTACCCCTAATTACAAAGTTGGTATCAGATAGACTACTGTCCTGGGGGTTCAGGGCTCCTGTATATATATAATCTTTTTACTTGCTTTTCTTTAACTCACAATTTTATTTGTCCTGGAAACTTGTATCATTCATTTAACACACTTCCTGACATAACCTAATGATATAATTTTATAAAGTTGCTAAGGACAGATGACAATACAATATTCTAACATATATTTTTTAAATTTCTATAGTAAAATAAAAAGGTTTATATATAATTAGTGAAAATTTTATATTTTTGAATGGTAATCGGTATATTGTTATGGTTAAACAGTTTGATATTCAGTTGATTTGATAGTTTAAATATTTTTTGTCAAATGGCTGGTGGTCATTTGACTAATCATCAAGTTAATCATTTTATTTAAAGGTGTAAGCTGGCAAAATTTCAGAAAAGCAAGGTAACAAGTCCAGAATAAAATTTTATTCTCTAAATTATTTCTTTTTTGTTATCTTTTTTGGTAGAGTTGGTCCCATGGTCCTCCTACCTCAAATAAACAAAATTTTATAATGTGAATAAATTGCAGACACTCCTGTTCAGCGATTGTATGAATTCCTGACCAATCCACAACTACAGACCAGACATTGATAGATGGCCATCAATAAATTGAGAAAGCAATTTTTTAACTCCATATCTTTACTTGAGAAATATGGTAAGCGGGAAGGAAGGAAATGGGTTTTGTCCGATATAATTTAGTATTTAGGAAGCAATTGAATATTTCGAACCAAATGAATAACTACCAACCACTTAGCAAACAGGGACTACCAAATCGCCCATATAACCATCAACAGCCTGGCAAAACCAATAAACCTATTGAATCGACCAAAATCCACCGACCACTCGACTAAAACCAATAGAAATTATCAAATCAGCTAAAACCCACTAACCATCGGCCAAAATCAATTGAATCTATCAAATCAACTAATTATATAGATTACTAAAATCACCTGGAGTGGTACATTTTTAGATCGCATCACGCATTTTGTGAAATGCCCCCACCTAAAAAAATAGAAGTACCGTTTGCCAAATGGTAAAAGCTTAAGAGCATGATAATGTCTTTCAGCCGCCAGCTAAACGCAATATTATTATGGTTACTGACTTACTGATTGTTTTGCACAAATATTATAATATTTTATATATAACTAATATGTACTATATAATAAATTATTATCATGTTAATCTATTTACTATATAACAAACATTATCATAGTAAACCGGAAGTTTCAAACGATGTCCAGTTAAAATACATTATCATGTCAAAAAGTATAAGATTCTATTGGCAATCGCTTATAATTTCGGATGAGCGATTTGATTTCATTCATTTAATTTGATAGCTATATAAGTTTTAATAAGCGGTTTGTAGTTTTTAGTTAATTTAAAAGTCCAATAGTGATAATGATGTCACAGCATCACGCGTTACCCGAAAGTTTCAAACGATATCCAGCTAAAAGACATTATCATTCAAAATCCTAATGCATTATGCAATGCTGATGTCACTCAGTGGTGACGTCACGTAATGATGATGTAACAGCATGATGATGACGTAACAGCGTGATGGTAACAGAAAGTGTGGAATCATGTCAGCTAAAAGACATTGCATGTCAAAATGGGTGATTTTTTTGAAAATCAGTAAAGGGTTAATATGGGATCAGTATAACGGTGATAAATTTGTTTGATTTCAGGTTTGCCCTGGGCTTACTTATCCTACAGCTTGCTTTTATCCCTATAGTTTCTACTTTTTATAGATATTTTAAACTTTAAGTTGACTGATAAGGAGGTTACACAGAACCGTATAAAATATTAAAACCTAACTTGGCTTGATCTTACTCCATGCTATAAGATAAGGCGGATTATTTGGGCCGAGGTATACATCAATTATCCGTTGTACCCTATAAAGTCAATGGCTTACTTAACCCTTTCAGTGATTTTCAAAAAAACCATCCATTTTTTGGCCTTAAATTTGGCACGAATTTCTTAGCCGAGGTTCACTCTTTCTTTAAGCTCATTTTGGTCCTTGTCGTAACACGAATATTTGATACGTTTTAAAATAAATCTATATAAATCTTATTTTAATTGGACGCATATATGCGTTTTTAGATTTACATCACCCCTTTTTGGACGCATATATGCGTCAAATCATTGAAAGGGTTAACTTAAATTTTAGAGGTTAATAGCCATCATATAAAATTTTGACCGAACGATCATTTTATTAGAATAAAGCCCTATCAGATAAGCTAATGGGTGTAAAAGTATTCCCCGTATATTTATTTTAAACTGAAACCGCTTCCTAGACGGATCAAGTATCCATCAACCGATCCCATCCGATCCCCAAAACTCGGGTAGAGGGTATCATAACCCTTATTTAATTTGAAAGGTTTCTAAAATAGACCTTTGGGGGTTTAGATCTTCAACTTAAAACCCTATAAACCTGACTATCTTAACTTTACGGGGTAAGAGATTTTAGCTTCCAATTAGCTTTAATGTAACCATATTTCAAATTTAAATACCTTCAAACCTTTTATCTGTAAGTTTGGGTTATAGGGTTTGAAAGGATATAGGGTTTAATACCTGCCTTAGAGGGTAGGTCTTGGGTTCAAATCTCGTTATTGGGGATGTCTGGTTTAATAACGTACACGACCCTTCTTATTTTTTTAGTCGGAGTTGGGTCAACCCAATCGGCTGAGTAGGGTTTAAGGGTTAAGTTTATTGAAGTGAGGGTATAGCTCCAGTTGGTTGACCCTTGAGTTCGGCATTTGTACTGGCGGTCGGTTGGGTTTCATTCCCCATCTCTATTTTTAAAGCGATCTTCAGTATACTATTTTTAACCACCTACGGGTAAGTAGGCTTAACTTCGGCCTACGCAAGGTATGGAGTTTTGCGGTACCTTGTTTCCCGGTTGGTTGTTACCCAACTCAACCTTTGGCCACTAAATTTTTTGAAAAGTTGTTGGGTTTGTATATCGTTGGACGCCGATGGGAGGCCAACCCTGCTCATTTTTTTAAAATTTTATATATTTGGGGCTAGCATCTGACGCCGGGTGCTCACCGGTGCCCGCCTAAACTTTTTTTATCTAAAGGGTTAGTACCGACCCACTCGTTCCATCGAAGTGGTACTTGATGAGCAAGATGCTTCGACCTTTTTTGCTGTGGCGGCTAAACCGGGAACCGAGTGTCCTTTACGTTAGTATGGGCGTTAAAGTTAGGTGGCGCATTGGCTCATCGTTTGATATGGCTATTGCGAAATATAGGTGGGCTGAGCTTCTATATGTTTTTGCTTCCGACCGCTTCTAAAATGGGCTAGCTAAAGTGAGGACTCCCAGATTGAAGCTTTGATGCGCTTAAGCGGCTTTGTTAATCCGCCTTGGCTTAGTTTGGTGGTGTGCTTAAACGGCTTTGTTCATCCGCTTTAGTTTAGTTTATGGTTGCTACCTTGCGAAGATAACAGTATCCCAAGGTGAAGGATCGAGTGAAGCCGAAAGGCGTAAAGTTCTATAAACCATATGACTGAAACCTCCCGGATTATAACGGTCGAATACTTTAATGCCCCCCATTTAGAATAGGGTTCGCTGACCGCTAGAGTCTAACCAGCCGCGGTGAAATCATCTCTAAATGATCTAAACCCCGTTATATCGCTTTGGGCTACCCTTAAAACGGCGTTAAAATAAACGGGCACCCCTTTAAAGGCTACTTTTAAAACGGCGTTAAAATAAACGGGCACCCCTTTAAAGAAAACTTTGGCCAGCACCGGCTTAACGGAGCCTGGGTTGGGGTACGATTTTTCTAAAGCTATAGTAGCTTCACGGGTGGGGTTGCTATGGGTTGAGTTTAACTTTTGAAGGGTGGGTATGGAACACCGGTTGGTTAAATGTGGGAGGCGTCTGAGTGGAGTGCCGATTTTTTACTGATCCCCTTGTGAAAACCGATATCTCTTGCCGACATGCGTGCCCCATTTATGTCGAGTTTATAGCGAATCTATTTATCCACCTGCTAAGCTTCGTAGAAACGATGGGGTCGGTCGCCCAGATCAGCATCATCACCGGGGGGAACCGGGGGTTTGGCAAGGCGGTCGCTTCCCGCCTTGTGAGCGCCGCCAAGCTTGGCTCGGTAGCCGCCCTCGATAACCAGCCGCTTAAGAATTTTATCATCCTGGTCGCACGGGATGAAGCCCAGCTTTGCGAGGTGCGCGAGGCGCTTCAGGGGGAGGCCGCGGGCGAGATTCGGGCCGTCGCGGGCGTCGAGCTGAGCCGCCCCGGTGAGCTCCAGGCCAAGCTGGCCGAAATCTTTGGCCTCGTCAAGGTTTAGCGCGTGGGGTCGTGGATTAATGATGGGTGGGTAGGCGTTCGCGGCAAGCCGGACGTTCCTGGAGTCCACTGAGAAGCGCCTCGTGCTGTTCAACAACGCCGGGTCGCTCGGGGACGTCTCTAAGAGGGCCACCCAGATGTCGCCTCAGGAGGTGGGCGAGTACGCCTCGGTCAACTTTACGTCCTTTGCCCTCTTCTGGTACCGCTTGGTAACTTGGATTTAAAGGCTTTAGTGCCGAGTTCAAGGGCTGGCTGTCGCTCGCGCCGTTTGATGTGGGGCAGATCGTCAATACCTCGTCGTTGGCGGCGCTCGAGCCCTTTGCCTACCACTCCCTCTACTGTTCCATGAAGGCGGCGCGGGAGATGTACCTACGGGTGGTGGGGCTCGAGGAGGTAGTTTACTTAATTGGATTAAACGTTTAGCCGGCCCTCAAAACCCTAAATTACGCCCCCGGCCCGATGGACAACGGTATGCAGGCCACGCTCCGCGAAACGTTGGGCGATCTGGGGGCCCGGGCTCACTTTCAAACCTTGTACGACGAGGTGGTGATTTTTAAAGGCGGGTGCTAAAATAACGTAGAAGAGGCTGGTCAGGATGGAGGACTCCGCAGCCAGGCTGCTGCAGATCAGCTTCACGGACGCGTTTAGATCGGGTGACCATATCGATTTCTATGACGATGGCGGACTAATGTCCTTACCCTAAGCCGTTAGGATCGGATGTTTGTGGGGCTTACCCTCGACCTGTGAGGGGGAAGTGGCATTAAAGGTGGGCTCGCTGTTGTCTCGTACCACCGCAAATTTCATCCTTTAGTTACGGATAAGTTGATGGGAGATTAAAGCCCTTTAAATCAAGTCGGGGAAGGGGGCGTGTGGGAGACTTTATCAGTTGGTAGGGTGATGCCATTTAGAACCTACCAGCCGACCTCTGGTTTCCATAGATCGGTTGGTTTTTAGGGGGCTTATTTTACCTCTATAGCGTCGTTACAAGTTTTTATAGGGTGGGGGTTGAAGGTCTGAGGGTATACTATCCACCCATTCGGGTTAATTTGTCAAACTTACGTTCCCAAACCTGATGGCCCACCTGTTAAGCTTTAGAGGTGGAAGCCGTTTTAATCGATTAAAATTTACTTCCTTCTCATGTCCAATAACTTACGATAAGGGTCATTTGGATCCATCACCCAGCCATGATCCTCGATCATGCCAAGTTGATTAAGCTAGAACCAAAACTCACCTTACAACCAACCTCTTTACCATCCATCGCCTCTTTCCTATAGATTCTGATTTAGGTTCTACTTCCAAGCTATATGGTATAATATCATCCCAGAACGTAATCTCTGGTGGGTTTTATAAACCCGGCGCTTCAACCTTTAAAATTTGGCAGGATCTGTAGCTGAGACCATTAGGCGGCCAACAACTGAACTCAATTAGCAACCCATCTAAAGGCCAAGCTCCAGCTTGGATCACTTGAATCTTTATTTAGTACCCTCTATTTACATCGCTCCACCTACCCAAACGATAAAACATGCCCCCCAATCGCCCCACCCGTGGCATGATTGATACCCCACTCTGAAGCTAAGACTGACCCTAGGAAACATATTCATCGACCTTACTAATCAAACCTGGAAACCGTTGAGCTCAAAGCAAAGTTGACCCACCCTTCCTAAGGCTAACCCCAGGTTTATAGATTACAGGTGACGTAATCTCCCCAGCTTTACTCTACAGCACCGTATCGATATTACCTTAGCTGCCCTTCAAGCTACCCCGGGTTGGAAGTTAACGGCTATACATTCAACCGCTCTTCAAGCTACCCTGGGTTGGAAGTTAACGGCTATACATTCAACCGCTTCAACATCCAACTTGATTCTATGGTGGATGTAATTAGTTTGACTGGGCTTGGAGGTTTTCGCCCATTTGGGAATTGGATCTATACCTATAGCAACTTGGGAATTGGATCTATACCTATAGCAACCCCATCCTTATCGTTACCTCTAGTTGAGTTTAACACCGCTCGAAATTACCTCAAAGCTTTATATTTTGGACATGCTCGGTCTTATTGCAAAGCTTAGGTGAAGGTCACCTTCAAGGAGATCGACTTGACTTTAAAGTGGCGGCCATAATAAGCTTCCCTATAAGTTTATAAACTTAAATAGTAACCTTCAAGGATCCTAAAAGGGCTCGGTCTTATTGCAAAGCTTAGGTGAAGGTCACCTTCAAGGAGATCGACTTGACTTTAAAGTGGCGGCCATAATAAGCTTCCCTATAAGTTTATAAACTTAAATAGTAACCTTCAAGGATTCTAAAAGGTTTGGTTCCTTTATGGCTGACAGTATACCTATAAGGTCTCTAGGGTTAAGAAAGTACCTAGTAACCATATGAATCAACTTTTTGAGTGCGAGGGCAGTTCAACTGGGTGGCGATGACTCTAGCGCCTCAGTTTTCATCTCCTCAATCAATAAATGGGGTAGGATCTCCACTCAACAAGCTGTAAACCTACAATCTTATTAATTGAAGCCGATTAAACGTCAGATTGGGTAATAGTGGGATGAAGATATGAACACGTGAGGGGTAGCTATTATAGCTAGGGGCGCCTAGACTTAAAAACTCTAGAACTGGAAGTGGTTAAAGTGGATGATAAACGCAAGCCGTGAGCCATCTAGTTGTATTGAGGGCGGAGTAGAATATTATACACTCTGTTGACCTTTTGATGTAGATTGATGACACCGTATCAAGTTCGAGTTACTGACCTGGTCATGCAAAGGCCAAAAGGTCAGGCTCATCTACCGATACGTAACTTAGCCTAAGGATGGGACTAACCGATAAATGAAAGGTTAACCCAACCACCAAAAATAACTTTAAACTAGCCTTATAAAACCTAGCTGATGCTAGAAGTCCACGGCTGAAAAAAGTGGCCCATCGAATCGATCTCTGTCATGTTGACTTCATTCCAACGGTGTACAAAACTGTTGGGTAGATGAGCCCACACCACGACAGTATAGCAACCTGGGGTGGAGCTTAATTAAACCTAACTCACTTGGCTTAAATGCTACCACCATTGGGGGATAGTTAGAGACTAAAGTTCAGATGTGTGAGTTACCAAGGTTCCAACACATTCGCTGAAATTGTGGTACGCATGGCCCCATTGGGTATTTGATGGTCAAAATGATACCCGAGTAAATTTGGCTTAGAGTTATCTAGTTTCATGGGTGAGAAAAGATGGGTGCAATCTCAACAGAACCCCCGCTTTTAAAGAAATCCCCTGGTTTAAAAGGGATGCTCTCGGCTGATCAGTCACATGGATAGCTCCATCCCAACCCACCACTCCTGGGGTTATCATATCAACCTTTTCAACCAACAAAGGTATCTACATCCCATTCCCTTGATCCCATTCAAAGTAAAGATATGGTTTTAGATTTCATACCTTTTTGAGCCCTTGGTAAATGACATTTACAAGGTATCAGACCCAAGTTGCAGCCAGGCAGACCCTTGCCCATGATGGGGTTCACTCACTCAGGTGCTGACAAAGATGGCCCCAAAGCACCACTCATCTTTAGGTTTGGCACTCTGTAACCCTATTCAAAATGGTAAACTGGGTACAATTCCCCTTGAAGTTGGCAATTCCTGCTACGCGCTTGCTTGACCCTAAGTAGAGATAATATAACTGCATAGTCAATCCAGGTTTTAATGCCAATCTCCTCCTTTGAGCTAACCCTTCTTCTATTTGAAGCTAAGGTAAAACACCAAGCATGCACAAGGATTCTGTGCACCTAAGATACAGTTATGCTAAAAATCAGGTTTCTATTATCAAAGTAGCCTATACCCAAGGTAGTAGAATTAGGAGGTGGGTTGGAAGGTGAGATGGTTTGCTTCTACAGGTCAGTCCTCCACAAATGGCCAATTTATTGCTTGGACTGGCGGCCTCAATATTTTTAATATGCTCATACCATCTGTAGGATCTTTCCTGACATTCAAAAGGTCCACCTTTTGCTTCCTCTGGTGTACCCATCTTCATACTATCATCATTGTAAGGGGTGGGGGCCCAATGCCCCACTCACTATGGCAGCAGACTGACTGACCTAATATGAGTCCCCTCAACCCATAGGATTTATCTGCTGATAGATGCCCTCCATGACATGTCAATACAAAATGGCACCAAAGCAGGGTTCTCACATCCCAGGCTAATGATGTCTAAAAGCCTTATCAGGTTGAGGTGCAACGGGCAACAGCTGATCCAGCAACTGTCAACTGTGGGACTTGTGAAGAGCACATGTTTGGTACACCCAACCCTCTGTCCAAAGACTAAGGTCCAAAATGCAGCGGGTATTCAAACCCAGCTAGCCCCTAGTCACCTGACTGACTTTAGGGAAGGCCACTAACGTTTACACAACCTTCTTTACCTATTAGCCCCAGATCTATATACTATCAGCAAACTCAAAGTGCAGATGAGAAATTGTGCAAATGGTGTTCACAGGATATCTAACCCCTTCCAACTGAACCATGTCAGAATAAAAAATATTTATAATTTAAACACAACTCTAAACAAGTTTTTCTTGCAAATGTGCCTTTATATTAAGAGAAATAGACTATAGAGCTTCAGGATAGGGAGCTATGGTAGGTGACTGGATCCTGAGATTTTACCCTGCAGTAGCTAAACAAGTTAGTTTTAATTTGGACATGGTGAGCCTAATAGATCTCACCGTCCAATGACTACTGGCCCACGATCTGGAAACCAAATACTATGATGAATTGGTATACCATCTTATCAAAATCAATTCTTATAGTAATGACTCAGTAGGTGATCTTGTTTATATCAGAGTTGCAGCTGCCAACACACCAGATTCATCTAATGTCACAAAATTAGATAATCATGGTTGATTGGCTGACTTTTAAAACCATCCTTGGAATATGCTATGGTTCATCCCTATTGATCAGTACTTATCTTACTAGGCTCAACGCACCTGGTTGCGCAATCATCAAAGGAATCATTAAAAAATATCCATTGCCATCAAATCCTTTATTGTACACCATATCAGCCGGATGGTTAAACCAATCCATCATTATCTTCTAGATTGGGTGGACTTTGTTCTCCTTGATAGCAGTTTCAATAAACTTATTCAGTCTTAGCACCTCAGCACTCCTAGAGTTTCCTGAAGCTCAGATGGTCGTTTAACTGATTTGATACTTACAAGTTGGCATTCCCATGGCTAAAAAGTCATCCTCAAAGCTCTGTTAGCTATTTTTTCAATAAACTCATTGAATGAGAAATTGCAATGGCAATTCATGGTATTTTTTATGACAAATTGTTTACAGAAAGGCAACATTAACTTGGTTCATAAAACCAACCCTTTAAATTATAGGTCTTATAGTTAGATGTTTTAGGTAACTAGCCAAAAGTATAAAAAACTAAGAGGTAGCGGTGCGCCACTTAAAATCATGGCATAGCGGTTGATCTTTGGAGATATTTCTATACAGTATCATTAATCTACCCTAACTCTCATGGGAACTTGTATGCAAAAAGTTTGGTTAAGTGATTCATATTAATTGATAATGAGGCCAATTAATGCTTAAAATATATGATGTCACTTACTTTGAACTTGTACAGAAAAAGACTAAACCATCCCAAGTCTAAAGCTCATCAGCCTAGGTTGACGTTTAATGGTGGCTATAGAGATTATAATTAACTTTCATCTGGTATGCTTGCAGATGTTATCTTAATTCTGAGTTTAAGCATCATCAGACCATTGATAGTTGATGATAGTGAGTCTCAGCCTTAGGGTTAAGTTTGCTTTTGTTTAGCATCTATAAGTAATCATCCTATCTCAAAGCAATTGATTCTAGAAGTATTAAAATTGACTGACTCTATAATCACAGTATTCACAATTTATCTACCAACTGATACCATACAAAATAGTACTCTAAGATATCAAAGGATGTTATAAGAAGTATTAGCAAAAATTATCTGACCACCCTCTTATAATTTAGTTTGCAAATTTATAGTTATTGTTGAGTAATTGACTGGACCTAATTGTTGGTTATTTGATAGGGACATAATAAGGTTAGCATGTTTAAAAACTTATTATGGATCATATCAGATATCAGCAATTATGGACCAGGTATATTCTAATCTTATGCAAAGCTTTGAATCCGCGGCCTAGCGATTTCACTTAATTATATTTGACTATGATGACACAGGCTCAAGGGCTTTGCTGGTTAGGTTGGACTTAGATTAAGTTTTAACTTAATGACTCGGGCATGTGGGCTTTGTTGGTCTATGTCAAAATTAGTTTTTAATGTTGGTCAAGTTTTCAATCAAATTAATTACTAATTAGTGATACAAATCACCTTGGTATGTGCTGCCAATTGCATGTGAAAGTGAATCAGTTCAGCTATTTTGAAGACATGTATGAAATGCCATCTCAAGAATGATGACGGTGTTTACACTGACCCTGAGGCTGAGCATGATGCCCTTCCCAAAGTATATGTATATGTTCTTAAAAACTTTTTATGTGGCCAAGTGCCACTGAAAATAAGATGTCATGGGTAAGATGTGGTGAACATCAAGCCCTATGAATAACCCTTAAGTTGACACTAATAAAATATATTTCCTCTACTGGATGAGTTTATAATTTATCTTATAAACTTTTTGCGTTAGCACTTCATTTTGTATTAGTTGATTTTCACTTTGGATCAGTAGGATCAGGGCGGTGTGCCATCATCCAAGTGAAATGACAGGGTATACAATTGGAGTATTACTAAGAAGCTATATTATAAATTTTAAATTCACCAACCTGTCTATTGTCCTCACACGATAGACGCTCAAAACCACATCCCACCCTTGAAGAAGAACCAGCCCTCTGAAGCAGACACCCAAATTCAACAGTTATCATACCTTGCTTTAATGTCAGAAGTATAGATGCCATCTGCCATAAGGTAATCTGAAGGTGGAAAGTTGTTTATGTCAACCTTTCACCATACTAAAATGACTAGCTATATGATATGCTGGTATACAGACTATAATACAAGAATTAAATATTTAGGGATAAAATATAAATGTACCAAGTAGCACAAGGATCAAATTGACAAGATGGAAAATCTAAGGGAGGATGCCTCCAGTGTTAGATCATGGACTTAACAATATCACCTCTTAATTTTGATTTTGGTAAATGAACTTTGGGTGGTGGATGATTTATGACTAGGTTGTTGTTGCACATCAAAGTATTAAACTATAATAACTAATGGTAAGGCAGTCCATATAGCTCCTAGCCTATCTGAGACCTGCGCATGGAGGTTGACTAAGGTTTTTTGGTTCCTTCACATTGATTTTAATTCCTTATTTTCCAATAAGTTAGTGCAGTATTGTCCTAAACTGCTGCATTAAAAATTAATAAACAAGTTATTTGCATTGGCATCTATCTTTTGGGAATTAAGCTATAGATTACCAGGATAGAAAACACGATATGTGACTGGATATGAACCATAATCCCTGCCAGGACGTGGGGGATCAAACCCTAACTGGTAAATTTGTTCAGGGCCTCAAACCGCCCAGTGAATTAGTAGGCCCTAAGGGCCAAAAAACCTACAATAGGATTAAGAGTATAAGTGAAACAATATTTATTTAGATAAAGCCTTGAGGTATTTATAGTACATCAAGGCTTATAGTGAAATAAGCAAGTGTTTCATAATAGGCAGCAGTTAGATAAGCAAAGGTGAAGGAGTAAGATAAGGGAATTACTAGGCAATAGATGCCTAGTTTAAGTAAAACTGCCAGTTCAGGTTGTCAATACAATAATAATAATCTGTAGATAATAATATTAGTATTTTTTATTGTAACATTTACCTTGGCATAAGTCACCAGTAATTGTAATACTCAAAATAACCATTGGGATAAACTCCTGACAGATTTGGCCCCAGTAATTCATTCAAATTATCAAATATAATCGGTGATGATTACCAACACTTTGAGATAACTCAACTCAAGTTAATATGGAGCGCAACTCATAATTCCTTAATAGGTAAATATTAATAAACAAACCTGAGTAGGAGGCTTTCACTCATAAGTGGGAAAATCCTGCAATCCCTGCAAAAGCTAACCAAGTTAGTTAAAATTGGCATGCTGAGGCAAATAAATCTAAGCGTCCAGCAAACCATTAGCCTGCAATTTAAAACATAAAATTATAATGAACTTGGTAATAATTATAATAAAATATAACCAATTATGTTGAATTGATAGTTTTTTCTTTATAGCTATCAGGACGCAGTTGTCAATGCATAGTACTCCTAAGCCCCAACATTATAATCCAAGCTTTGGGGTTTCATCATGAAGTATCAGACATTAAAAATTTAGAGTGCCTGCAGTAAGAATGAAAGTTGCAAAGGGTCTTTTGGATGGCTTAACTGATCAGAATGGCTGGAGAGAGGCGATGGCTTAGCACTTTTAATCCTTCAGGGTCCAGTATATATGCACTATCCTGAAGTAAACTTTTTTAGGTTTAATGCACAGGTTCTAGGTGTGCGTTGAATAGGCTGTTTATATAATACTAGAATGGGTTGAAAAAAGTATAAAGACTATTGTCTAGTTGAGCTGTCACAGCAAAATTGAGTGTGTCTTCAACGCTAGAATGGTGCTAACACTTTTTCTTCTGATACTTGAAGGTACATGAAATTCTCCAGACAGAGGAAATCCTTCACTTCAATTCTTCTTCTAGAGATGGCAACTTCTGGACCAAGGGAACTTTCTTTTTTTCGCTTTCAATAAGAGATCTTGACCACTTGAATAGCAATATATAGATAAAGGAAAACTACCTTCAACTCTAATCCTAAGCGTAAAACACAAAACTGTTTAACAGTTAATATTCATGAGACTTATCAATTCTGCTTTACTATTTAAAACAAGAGATTTAATAAGGAAAATCTGACGCCCAACTCTTATGTTGGTGCCCATTAAGAATGGAAGCTTTACTGATATATTAGCACCTAGGAGTTATCCAAAATAAATGATTATTTCATCCATCTAATCAGATTCCACCTTTGACTAGATCTTGACCCCTCCTGGGTGAGTATCTGAAGAACGTGTCCCAACGTCTTACCCAATCCAGTGAATTATCCTTAATAAGCTAGTAACCTACTTAGATAATGGGACCCTTTACCCAATATCAGCAGGTTGTGCTCTTTAAAGGTTAAACAACAAACTGCTGCCAAAAATCGCTGTCAACGCCCAACAACTGCTAATAAACCCTTGATTTTTTTAGTACTAGATGGTCCCCTAATAAACCCTTAATTGATTGGCGACAAACTCCAATTAAATAGTAAAAGTAATTAAATTATTAATTGTTAAATCAATTTTAAGCAACTTGTAAACATCGTTGGTAGCCTTCCTTAATAAAACATCAGTATAGCAAGATCAAATCATGTTGAATTATTCAACATCCCATAAGGAATACCTACCAACAATAGTTACTATATCAAATTATAACTCCCACATCCAGTATGGTAAATCACCCCAGTGGATAAAGAAAATAATATTATAATTTATTAAGCTGGATTATGTGTGCAAACTGAAATCCCAACACATCCCTCACTCAACCACATTATCCAGAAATGATAGATTCTTTGAGGAAGATGCTGCTTCATTATTGGGGTTAAATCAGTCAGCATGGTTTAAATTCATTTTCTTATAGTCAATCCTCTTTTTTCTTTCTTGATGCATCTCTTTCTGCCCCTTCTCCTTATTGTGGTTCTTTTTCATCTCCTTCTTGCTGCCGCCTCCTTAGTGCGCATTTTCTATGGCCCCATGCTGCACCAGGACTACTTCAGTCAATATTACCAACAATGTGTTATGGAAAGCCGCTATTCTCCAAGTCAGGCTTTTACAACTCCATGACATTAGATGATCTTCTTGGCTAAATTTGCTGATAAATACCTTCATTCCAGTACCCCCTCAGGCTGGGCTCTCCATTTTCAATAAGAGCAGATCTTCTTACTCATGCCCCTTCACAGCAGATCCAGTTTGACACATGAGCTGATCCTGCCAACGTTTACAGTCTTCTTTAACCCCTAAATAATCTATCCACCTTCTATCTGCTTGACAATGGTAGGTGGGAACAGCGTCAGATACTTTTGACCATGTCAACAAAATAAAATTATTATAATATTTATTTTTCATATTTTTCTATCATTTATCTTTTTTCTCTATGTTTTATCTTATTCTACTTTTTGTATTTTTAATTTATATTATTTTTTCTCTTTTTGCAATGGAAATTAACCCAATATAAGTAGGTTCAGAGGTCCATCTTTTCTTTTGTAACTATTCTATCATAGAGATCATTTTTGAACTTAAACAGAAAATATGTTTAGAGGTCCCCTCTTGAGACATGAACAGTACATTAAAACTTGCCTATTGTTAGTAGGTTCAGCGCTCTCATGGCAACATTAAAATTATACTTTCCCTTAGAATAAATACTCTAAGTATTTGGTATATACCCAGTTTGCTATATGACCATCAGCGATGTTTTTAGCATATAGGCATCTGTTACCATATTGGCAATAATCTCAAATGGATCTGACCATAGGACGTACAATTTTTTTCTTCTTCCAACCCCATGGGTATTGCAGTAGGCTACCTATCTCCCACATGGTACTCTTTAAGGGCTGGCTAATTTTTATATTCCATCTTCCTAACTCTAAATTTTCTCTCCAACGTTGTGTCAAATAATTGTGATTGAAGTTTAATAATATTATTCATCTGTCAGGTTAAGTATTGCTTTGCGCTCATCCCCCAAAGCTGGTTTCAGTGTTAAATACAAAACTGAAGATAGTGAAGCTCTTTGTCTGTTAAGAGATTTAATAGCGTTTTCCCTGTTGTCATAATATAGCTGATATTATATGGAAAGGTAACTCAACTCAGATAAGATCCCCAAGTGGAGGTTTTCCCCACTACCAATTTTTTTAGTATTGTAGCTAGAGTTCTGTTAACCCTTTCTACCATTCCATTCATCTCTGGGTGGTAGGGAATGGATACCACTCCTCTGATTCTCATTAATATATTTATTTGGAATCACACAGGACATATTGTTGTTTCTGTTATAACCTAATTAACACTTGTGGGCATCCATGCAAGTACACTATTTGATACAGTATGAATCTCGCCATGCTTGCAGCATCTACTCTTCCCAAGGCATTCATCTCATCCCATCTAATCAGATGGTATATCATGACTATATTGTACTTTATCCTCCCACTACTAACAATTAAGGATCCTATAACGTCTATTGACACCAAGTGCCAAGTGAAACCAGGGCTTACTAGCTGGTATCTTGTCACATACTTATGGGTCTTGTGGAGTTGACATTCTGCATAACAGCTTAGATAATCTGTGACATTGTAATTGATTGATTCCCAGTAATACAACTGGCGTAGATGGCCTACTGTTTTCTTAGGCCACCATACCCTATGACTTAGCATGTGGCTTGAGTATTTTCTGACTGTTCTGACAGCTTAAGGAATAACAAAAATTTTCATAAATCAATTTATACAGCTGCTCATTCTTCAACTCAGTATTTTCAAACACTTTCTTTATAACACTTGAATCTCCTGGGGCTCATTACCTAATATTCCTTTGATCATCCATTATAATAGGTCATCCGCTTGCTGGTACATAGATTAAATATCAGGTAATCTCAATAATCCATCAGCCTTATGATGGCTGCACCTTCTTGATATATAATTTTGAAATTGTAGGATTGCAGTTTCAAAGCCCATTGAGCCAGTCGCCCCTCTGGTTCTTTAAGATATGCAACCAACATAGAGATAAGTGGTCAGTCAAAGCCTTAAAGTGTGTCCTATACATATACACTCAAAACTGTTTCATGACCATATCAGTGCAAGGTATTCATGCTCCATCACAGTGTAGTTGCTTTCCACTGGAATAGATGTCTGACTCATATATGTTACTGGATGCTCTTCCTCACCATCGTCTACTTGACTTAACATGGCTCTGATTGCTATTGTAACGGCCAGAAACATCCCATTTTTCAATTGCCATCTTACCTTAGGTTTGATGCATTCAACACTGAATGTCCAGTGTGAGCTGGACTCTCGAGGAAGGTGTTAGTGCCACATGCACATAACCCACTAAACCTCAGAATTAGGGAAATTTGAAGTGATACAATGAAGAAATAGGTAAGTGATGTTGCAAACCTCAGAATTAACCTTTTTATATTATTATTGAATAAGGAGTCATGGACAAACAGGATCTCAATAATCTGATGCTGCAAACATAACAAAGGCTAAAACAGATTAATTAGAGGGAGAAGGATTCTAAAAACCCAAGTTTTTGTTATACAACAAAAACTTGTTGTGTCACGGATCACCAGGTAATACAAGGCAAGGGCGTCCCTGATACCACCAGAGAAACCCATGTGAGAGTGGGAATTAAGAGAGAATTCTTACTAAAGTTCAGAATTGTGCAGACTCAACCTTAAAAGTCATCCTTCTGGGGTCTTACCCAAACCATTGATTAGGTTCACAAGAGCCTAATCAATAATTCAGGTGAGACACAACCCAGCGCCCAAATACCCAACAAACACCAAATTTTTTTTAAAACAACTTGACTCAGTATTTGAAAAATCTGAACCTGAGTTGAAATGCAACAAATGGACTAACCCCATTTGCTACAGCCATTTATAAGGCATTCATCTGAATTATAAACTCCTTATTAAAATTTGAGTACTTTAGAATAGGAATAGCTATCAGTATCTTCTTCTCATCAAACGCTTATTGGGCCTCTTCATTCCACACAAATTTTTTTTGGATCCTTCAGAAGGTGAAAAGTGGTTTGGTGATTCCAGAAAAATTATTAGATAAATTGACAATAGTAGCTGACCATCCAAAAAAAACTTGTATGTCCAAAAACTCTTCAGGATTTACATCCATTCAATGGCCATTATTTTCTGCAGCTGCAGTTGTAATCTTTCAGAGCTTATTGCAAACCCCAAATATTAAGATCTTTTTTAAGAAATGGCGTTTCCTCTTGATCTTCAAGTACACCATCACTAGACACTAAAACACTACCTCCAGGTGTTCCTGGTGACTAATGAATGTGCTACTGAAAACGTTGATGTCATCCAAGTATATTTGAATGAAAGACAACTCCAGGTAACTCAAGATGGAATCTATTGTCTTTGGATAGTAGCCAGCGCGTTACACAATCCTAGGGCATTCTTGTCAACTGGTATAATCCTTTTGCATTGATTATCAAACACTTCTCTTAATATTTTCTGGCAAGTCTATCTGCCAATACCCTGAGAACAAATCCTTTGCTAAAAAAGAGCTTGGCTTTTCCTAAGAGACAAAGTGTGTCATCTACCTTCAGAAGTGAACACAAATTTTTCTTAATAGATTTTTTCAATAATTGGTAATCAATCACCACTCAACATGATCCACCTTTTTCCTTCACAATAAGGATTGGACTCACTCATGCACTCAACAAAGATACAAGGAACCCATGCTCAATCAGTTTACTGATTTCTATAATGACATCTGCTTCAGAAGCCTTGGATCAGTGGGCAGGTCACAATCATATCAGCGGGTATTCCCCAGTGTCAACCTTATAGATCACATTTCTAGCGCGTCTAAGGTCATAATTTTTCTGGGCAAGTATAACCCAATATTTTTTGGTTAATCAAGCACTTCTTTTTGCTGATGTTCTGATAACCCAGCCAATTACTCTCAATTGACCAGTACATTAATGCTTTTGGCAGTATCCATCAGTGATCCCATCTCTGTTAGTGTTCCAAAGTTGTGGAACTCTTTAATTTCTGCTACCAGGATTAAATACACAAATTTAATAACTTAAATTTTATCCAACTTCATTGGATTTTTGCCAATTTTGCCAGTAATACTCAGATTTCACGTGGCCTGGCAATATAATCCCTGAAGCTACTCAAGGCTCCAATTTCAATTTGTGTCTGGGGTGACAACTTCTCCATATATTGTTCTGTAATTTCCAGCGTTAACCCTGTGGTAACTATTATTTGCATTTCCACCATAATGGTATTCATCATTTTAATCCTTAACAGTATCCCACGGTTTTCAAGAATCTGCTTTGGCATTTCCCTTATTTTTCTTCCAAAACAACTTGTATTGGTTGGAAGTTATGCCATCATTGTAAATTTGATTTATAAAAATATTTTTGTCAACGAAGGTTCTCCTTTCTGCTGCTTTATCATGGGCAGGTTTTGCCCAAATTTGTTAAGGTATTCTCCTCAAAATTGCATTTGACACCATAATTTCTTAGATATTCCTTTCTTATGAGGATATCATAATTTGATTTGCCAAATAGTATTACAGGAGCTGATACCACCTGCAATATAAACCAAAGAGGCAGTACACTGTATGCTCCACAGGATGTTGTAGTATCCAGTCTCTCAATTTCATATTCCTTCTGGTGTTCTGGGCCCTGGGAAATCTTCTTCAGATTCACCAACTTGTTTAAAATAATATTATTGGGTGATCCACCGTCAATTATCACCTGTACTCTTACTCAATTGACCATAATGTCCACAAACACAATCAGAGTATTAGTGTAAAGTATTCAAAAAGTGAATTATGGCATTATTTGCCAAATTAGAGTGTTGTTAATTGTTTAGACAAATCAGGAAAGGATTCCTTTATTGCACTAATAAGGAGAAAACATTTACATCATCAAGTTTCATCTTGAGTAATTCTTTAGTGCTTTCAGTATCTTTTGATCTTTTCTGTAATTGATGGTCATATGGCAGAGCATTCTCTTTCATGATTTTGTGTTTATCACCTTTGACTTTCCTCATTTGATTTCATTTATGTCCAAATCAACCACATGATAGTTTAGATCAAGTTTTTTCATCTACAAATAGAATGGAAACATACAATTCATCTCTAAATATATCAGAGGAATAGGATTAATTGCAGTTTTAGATTGATCTGTATCTAGACTGCTGGCCCTTTAACCAAATCCTGGCCAGTTTTATTCTCTTTAGCCTGCACCAGAGTGACTTTCTCTTTAATCTTCATGTACCAACTCTGAGCGACTACATGCCCAAATTTTCCACATTGGTGGCATGTGAGTTTATAATTTTATCTGCTATATTCAGTCCTTTGGGCTTATTTCCCATTACGGCTTGATTCTGTAGTTCCTTATTAGGCTCAGCAAATTCACTGTAAAGTGATTTCTGGTGAGAACGACTTTATAGGCTTAGTGAGGCTCTTGATATGTTGCTCCTAGCATCTTAAATTAACTCCACCATCTGTGATGTGGAAGTTTGGTTTGAAAGCTCTTTAAGCATATGCAGTGCATAACACTGTAGGTTAAAGCACCATTTTCACTGCTATTCATGTATCAAAATCTGATGAAACATTTACAGAAGCCAGAACATGTGCTTCCTGGTAAAATTGGTTTGAAAAAGTGACTGATGTTTTTTTCTTCTTGAATTAAAATCCCAATAACTCCTGTTTATGGCTAGCCATCCATGCAAGACTACCAAACATAGTCATGATTACTTCTTTAGCGTCGCTGTATGTCCAATTGTCCCCATTCATATAGATCAACAACAGATTTGACAGTTGGTGTCTAAGCATTTCATCATGATCACTTCTTTTTGTTTTTCAACACCTTTGAACACCATCATTATAAATAAGCAGAAAAACACCTCTGCTTTATCCTGATGAAACATAGAAATTTCAGCGTATTCCAAAATTCTTTTGTGCTACTGTGAATTAAGAATCCTGCTTGGAAACTTAAATAACGATAGGGGTATTTTATGGGATCATTTTAAAAATTGCAGCAAGAGCTCCAGGCATATTTCTTGAGGGTTGTAACTTCCTAGCTAAACTTTTGTGCATCTTTTTTGATTCATTCACCTCCCTCTGGGCGCAATCACATTTGTGATTTTTTGAGTCCTTGTAAGCACTTTAGGATCTGCGCTACATCTCCATGAATCCAATAAAAGCTTCCTCTATTAACTTCTTTTCATTTTTCTGTAACAATAACTTTTTTATTAGATTTATTCTCTTGTTTCAGGGGGGTGATTTTTCCATAAAGATCGTTATTGCTTTTTGTGACTTGTTCTTTTTCTTCCTCATCTTTTGTCACTTGCTCATCCAAATTAGTGAGATCATCTTGTGATGACAATTTGAAATATCTCTGTTCACAGATTCCATTTCTGTCCAAAGCTTCCAAAGTTTGTTCTTGTATGACATTATGCTGATAACTTCTTCTGTAATATTTGGCCTGTAATTTTAACTATTACTGTATTGTCCATCAAATGTAAACTTTTTTAGGTTTACTGAACATGTTCTAGTTTGCGTTGAGTAAGTTGTTTATATAATAATATAATGGGTTGACAAAAGTATGAAGAATAAGTTCCTAGTTGAGCTCTTCACAACCAAAAAAGTAAGTCTTCAACGCTAGAAAGGTGCTAACGCTCTCTTTTCTGATACTTGAAGGTACTTGAAATCCTCCAGAAAAAGAAAATCCCTCCCTTCAATTCTTCATCTAGAGTTGGCAACTTCTGGACCAAGAAAACTTCTCCATTCTTCTCTTTCCAGAAGATATCTTAACAAATTGAAAAGCAATATATAGATAAAAGAAAAATATCCATTAACTCTAATATTAAGAGTAAAATGCAAAACTGTTTAACAGTTTAAAATTTATGAGACTTATCCTGCTTTTTATTAAAATGAGAAATTTAGATAGGAAAAGCTGACGCCCAACTCTTCTGTCGGCGCTCCAATAAAAATGAAAGCTTCTCTGATGAATTAGCACTCAGAAGTTATCCAAAACCAAAGATTTCTTTATCCATCTAGTCAGATTTTGTCATAGACTAGATCATGACCCCTCCTGGGTTGAGTATCTGAAGAAAGTGTCCTGACACTTTACTCAATCCCAGTGAATTATTCTTATTAAGCTAGCAACTTGCTAAGATAATGTGACCCTTTACCCATTGACAGCAGGTCACGTTGCCTAAAATGTTAAACCATAAGTTGCTACCAAAAAGCGTTATCAACGCCCAGCAACTAATAATAAACCCTTAATCAATTGGTGACAAAATTAATTAGCAAATACAAAGTAAATAATTAATTGTTAAATTAATTTCCAAATAACTTGAAAACATTGTTGAGAGCCTTCCCCAATAATACATAAATAGTTCAGCAGGATCAAATACTGTTAGATTGATCAACATCCCATTTGGAATAACTACTAACAATAGTTACCATATCAAAATGATAAATCCCACAACTGCTATGATAAATCACCCCAGTTGATAAACTAGATAATTTCATTATTTATTAAACTGGATTATGTTGGAATACTAAAATCCTAACACCTGGGTTACAATAAAATTATCATAACTATACAAAGAGATAAAAGTAGATATAAACGTTGTTAAAGGAGATGTAAAATTATTCTTTTTTGGTAAAGGTTTAGATATTTGTAGGGTGATTAGGTGTTCTGTGGAAGTTGGGAGCTTTATTTCTCTTTGTTAAGGATCTTTTCTTCTCATCCAGTACTAGGTTAAGCTGCAGCCTCTTCCCTTGATTGGCTTTGGGAAAATTGGCCCTCCATTGTGCAACAGTGTCTGGATCACAGCTATTGGCATTATGATGTAGTCTCATCTAGCAAAGTTTCTTGAATCTCCTTTGTTAAATCTTGACCACTTAAAGCAGGAGCTCAGTGATGGCAAACCATCTGATTTTAGAAAGCTTAACCTGGAGAAGGACATTCAAAGAGTAAATCAGTCTAATATTGAAATACTTCAGGTGTATTTGTACATGTGCTAACATCACCCCCTCAAGGTCCTGGCGGGAAGTACATAAAAGGGCGCAGTAATCTATCATGTACGTGGGTAACAACTGTGTCATGAACATCGTCAGTGATGGAGTATTTAAAGCCAGAAGTATACAGTATGCAACTGGGTCCAAACCAGGAATTGTCCAACTTGTTTGGGCGCCCACTAGGGCGATGATGCTAGAATAGCACAAGGTCTCCAATATCAAATAAGGGGGAGATGGATGTTTGGCATTAGACCATGTAGTCTCCCTGGTGGTAGAGATGATCCCTTAGGTGAGAGCTTGCAGCCTGATTATATCATTGGCTAGCACTCTCATCATCAACTCAGCAGTGTTGGGAGAGGCAGAGTCCTATAAAGGTTAGACGCTACTAAGCAGTTGAGGCTCCCTTACTGTAGAGGGCCTGAAATGGGGACATCTTCGTCACTTAGTCATAGCTAATCCAGTAGGCTAGCAAAGCGGACGGTAGGTAGTGAATCCTATGCATGGGGTCCATGGCGGCCATCTTGCAGAAAATATAAACTAGGGTGCCATTCTCCCGTTTCACTGCACAATTAATAGAAGAGTTATAGGCGCAGTGAAATGTTGGGTAGTATGTAATATTGTGATCAGATCTTGGACAACTTGGGAGGCAAATTTTAACACATTATCCAAGAGAAGAACTCTGGGCACCCATGTTGAGTGAAAATGGAGAGAAAAAACAAGGCGGTGACCTTAGCAGTGGCAGCATGAACTGATATGGCCTCAACCCTCTTTGTGAGATGGTAGATGGCTAGGATGTGCCGGTGACCATGGAGGCCCATGGATATGGGCTGTATGAGATCTACACTAGTGACGCTTAACAACGTAGAGGGGGCAACAGTTTCATGCTGATATCGTGGGCTCAGAAAATACTGGGTTCTTCACGTCAAGCAGGCATCTATAACCTCCTGAATAGTTTCAAGCATCTAATACAAGTAGCATTGGTTACTTATCCATTCATAAGTTTTCTTGACTGCCTTGTGCCCTACATGGGCATGTCCTTTGAGGATAAATTTGTTTCAAGAAGGGTCATAGATATGACAGCCATTTTCTAGTGACTTGTTTATAGAGAATGCCATCTTGTATCTTAGAGTTCTGAGCCATCAATTGTAACATCTTTACTGTTTCCAGGGGTCCAATTCCCATTGTTCTGGCTGGCCAATAAAATTATATAAGCAATCTTCCTTATGAAACAATACCATGAGGAGAAGCATCCTGGATAACCCATCTTCATTTTGGTGAGTTGTGCCCATCCAATGTACAATAAAAACTCTTAGCTTTGAAGCCAGAGGGCCCACCTAGCCAATTGAACATTGGAATCTTTCATCTTTTGAAGCCACCTCAATGAACTGTCATTGGTGATTATATAAAATAATTCCTGTAAAAGTATGGTTGGAAGTGCTTGACTGCAAATAAAACAGCTAGACATTCACGTTCAGTGACACTGTAATTCCATTCCGCTTTCATTAGGGTTTTGCTGAGGTAGATCACAGGTTGATCCACTTGTTTTTCGCCCAGTTGGTCCAGGATTGCCCCTATGGCCACATCACTGGCGTCATTAAATAATAAAAGGGTTGGTTAAAGTTTAAATGGATCAAGACAGGGTAAAGATTAGTGCCATCCTAAGTAAATTGAAATCCTGATCCTGTTCCAGATTTCATTCAAAGGGAACGTTCTTGTGCATAATGTACAATAAAAGTTTAGCCAGCTTTGAGAATAATGGTATGAATTGCCTGTAATATCCTACAATGCGTAGAAGCAAATGTATGCATCAAAAACTCTGCTTTGGCATCATCTCTATGATGGCGACCTTGTCTGCTAAAATAAAAACCTAATTTAGTGACCTTGTGCCTTAAAAACTTCATTTTCTGGTTTGAAGAACAAGGATTTGGCAGGTTAGAGTTTCAGGGACGCTTATTGGAGGTGATTAAAAACTTGGTTGAGGTGCTCTAGGTGGTCGCTGAAAGTCTCAGGGAAAATTTGTAATATTGCAAAGGTATACTAGGACGCAAGACATCTTTAAATCACCTAGGAGCACATCCATAGCTTGCTGTAAAGTGGCAGGGCATTACATAGCCCCTGCGTCATTCAGGTCAGTTCAAACACCCCTTCATTTGAAATAAGAGAACACTTGGCTCAATCCTCAGGAGCCATCTCAATCTGCCAGTATTTGGCGACAAAATCCAAGTGGGAAAAATATTAGAACTTTCTAGGAGCTGAAGTGAGTCACTAATTTGAGGGAGGGGGTGCTATCCTTTTGAGCCAATGCATTAAGCTTATGATAATCTTAATGACCAGATGGCTCCCATCCTTTTCTGAATAAGCAGAAGGGAAACATTTAAAGACTTCACGAGGGTACCAACAACCCTGAAGTCAACAGCTTCTTGAGTTTGGTGGTGACCTGATCCTCTTCAACCTTGCTTTTCTGTTTGGTACACAAGAATATGGGTGAGGCGTCCCTCATCTTTACATTATGAACAACCACTTTCATCTTACCAAAGGCATATGTGGACGTTGAAAAAAGGACAAAGTATTCCTCCAAGAGCTCATCAATCTTTTTTCTTTGCTCTGGGGTAAGGTTTTCCCTATGGAGGCGGTGACTTGAGCTACAGTGGGAGCCTCTTTTGAACCAAAATCACGGAGGCTACCTAAACTGCAGACACAGATGATGTTGTTGATTAGTACTAAGTATAAGTGAGCGATTATAGTATCTGGTCAAATGGTATGGAACTTTGGAGTCAGGTTATTCAGAAATACAGAAAGGAGCCAGCGCATGTAGGATTGAGGATACCTAGGCAGGTCAAGACCTCTTTTGTGGATAAATTTCATCCCCACAGATTATTAAAAGGCTCCCAGCAATTATATTCACGTGAATCCGGGTGTCCACTATAATCTATGACCCTGGAAGAATTAAATTGGGCTTTGGCGAATATACAGACATCCCTTCAGCCCCATCAACTATACAAGAGAGTAGTTTTATGTGCAAAACTAAATTTGGTAGTTGGGCCAATCAATCTGGTTTTTGATTTAAGATAAGCAGATCTAAAAACTTTATGCACTCCTTGCCATCTCTACCTGTCTCAAACACCAAGAGAATGTGGGTACCAAGCAATATAGAAAATCTTCCACATAATGGATGATATAATCATATTCTCATAGAAATTGGGTGCCCAGAAATAAATATAGCTAGAATTATCAGAGTTAAGGCCAAGGAGGTTAACAAATTTGTCCCAAACTGGAAAGAAAAGTGCAGAGTAGGTTCCTATAGATTAGGTGCACTTTTAATTTCTTAATTTTTTTGGACATATTATGTTCACTGGAGAACCTCTTATTATCATCGCAAGTACAGAAATTATATAACCTTAAGCATGACATAAGTGGCCATTCTATAGAATTGAGGCATAGGGGTGAGAAACATTGGTGACTTATCATAATAAATAAAATCAAGAAGTAGAATATTAATATTGTTCAACTTATGATTCCAAGGTTCTCAAATGCTGACCTCTATGAGGCTTTCAAACTTGAATATAGCATAATGGGGGAATTGTCAGCATGAAAAGCCTCTGTCTTCCTGCTGACCTCTCTTTCTTTAACAGTCCACATTACACCTCTTCCACACATTGTTTATAGCACACCTCCTTGGTGTGTTGACGGCCTTTACAGTAATAGCAAGTGGTCACTCATTTATCCTTGTCCTCCAATGCTTGCACTCAAGGCCTAAGGGGCCAAACCATGAAAGGGTACTTGTTTAAAGTGGTCTTAGGGATCTTCTGAGTGCATCTTTGAAGTCTCAAATGCTATCAAAGATTTAATTAACTCCTTTAATATTAATTTACCATTGGGATAAGTTTCAAGCGCAGAAAGGATGCTATATTAGCGTCATCTAAGGAGATAAATCAGTAGTACTAGTTGTTATGCACTAGCACAAAATCAATGTGAATTACAATATATTTATTGTTTTTAATCAAAAAAAACATTTTCCATAATTTTTCTAATATATTAATATTGTCATAAGAGATATATAAATGTGCCAAATTTCAAAGCTTTAGCTAGCCTGGAGGGTAAATTTGAAAATTTCAAATCAACTGAAAATCAAACTGATCAGCCATAATGATATACCAAATGCCATAAAATTATAGCATTTTCATTTCTTACATATTAAATTTTTTTATTTTATTATAAAATTAAAAATCTGGCTTTGAGGTTCATATGGACCCCTTCCCATACACCTATATCCAAATTTTCAAGACTCTACATGCTTTAGTTTTGGCTGGGCATCGTTCATACATACACACTTGCTTTTATTATCATAGATGAAAGTAATTACGCCAGGATTTTAACGACTGTCCTTTTTTTAAAATTTAATTTTAGAGCCAAAAGCTGATCTGATTATGCTAGAGGAGGTGTTTTTAAAATCAATTGGACTTTTGATTCAAAGTTTTGATTTATATTAATTTGCTAATTACCCAAATGATTACTAACCACTTAAAAAACCATTTAAATATCAAATCAACTGAATTCTAACTGCTCAGCCGTAACTATATATCAAATACCATTATAATATATAGGATTTTCATGACAACGTCACCCAACCCGCCATCCCCCACTGGGCTAAAGCAGCCCAAACTAACTTTGCAAGGGCACTACATCTGAGGTGCCCATCCAACCCTACAACACTGATGAAGTACCTAACAAAACATCCAACAGCCACAGGACCACACAACACCAACCGCTACTTCAAACGCGTCCTGTACACCCTAAGATAAGGGGATTGGAGTTTCTCCTATGCACAACAATCTGAAGATACTAACCCTCCAATAGAGTATATGCAACTCCACAGAGGACAAACTGTGACCAACGCACCTGCCCCACTGCCACCTTTCCCTCTATCTCAGATTGACTATCTAGATTACCAAGACATCCTATATGACTTGCACACCCAAAGAAAGGTGTGGGACCTCATCACTTGCCCCCTCTTGTCCCCACAAGTGAGCTCCACAGTGTGGCGCTACATGCGTCATACGTTTAGAACAGCCAACCACACCTTCTCAATGTTCAAGTCATGCGCCATCTGCGGCAGACACAACACGCTGGCCCACCGCCTGGAAGAGTGCCCGCCATCCAAGATTATCTGGGCCAATGTGATGTACTTATTCCAACAATCATCATCAGCTGAATTCTGACTATCCAGCGACATCCTAGCACTCAACACAATCTCACCTATCCCCCAGATTCTAAAGACTTTAATTGTGAGTATTGCAATATGGTCCATTCACACAATTGCCCTTGATGCCTTCAACGGGATCTTCCACAACATTAGCCAAGCTATTGTCAGGTTCCACAGCCACTTGGCCGACCACTTCCAAGCCTGGATATTTGGATCACTAAAACACAAATGGAAGAAACAGATGGGTAACTGGCTCCCAATCTGGTTCCTTTGATGTGACACCAAAAACCTCACAATCTCTATAGGCGGTACACCCTACTAGCCCTTGAGTAGTCAAGTCTCTCATGGCCATAGTCACCCACAACCCGTGGCTACTAGCCACACCCAAGTGTACCATGTCTTGTCCTGCCTTTATGGCTCCAATACTTAGTGTGCTCCCCCTCTTTACTTTCCTTACCTTTCCTACATATTGGATGTGTCAGTCCTCTGGTCAGCCATCCTCAAATAAATAAAAATATATAAGATTTTCACTTATTAGATATAATACTTTTTATTTTGAACAAAAAAACTAACTTTTTTATGGAATATTGTATTGTCATAGAAGATACATTAGTGTTAAATTTAAGAACCTCTATCTAGTCTAGAAGGTAGTTAAAAATTAATTGCACAATTTGATTACAGAAAGACAGACATACAGACAGACGTGACAGTGAGTTAAAGAAAAAGTTAAAATTCATAAAGGGGTTTCTCTTTTGTTAAGGAAAATGGCCATAGAGGCCTGTCTTTGACTCAAGAAGGTCTGATCAAAGACAAATTCCTTTATGAAAGTGGTCTTAACCTGGGTCCAGGTCTGGCATTAATGAATGTGGGGTCATAATCTCACAAGATTCCCAGTCATGCAAGGATGATAATACTTGGCCTTTTGACAATTGGTGGCCTCTTCTATATTGATCTTAAAAAGCGTTTAAAATTGATGCAATACTTTATTGTCCTTGTATGAATTGCTCCTTGAAGCTATGCTTGAAAGATGATCTGAATGGTGTGGAGAGGGCATGGATGTCAGATTTGATAATCTAGTTAGGTTCAGTGGACACTGACTCAACATACGCGCAGAGGTCCTGATGGTCCATTTGTCTTCATCTCTCTAAGTCACCCTGCAACTCGTTTCAACATTAGTTGAGTGCACTGGCATTGGCCTTTTGATAGATTTGGGATTTCAAGCTTAAAATTTGGACTTACAGAAATTGAGATGAGCATCCAATATGTGTATTTCTGTTTCATCTCAAGAAGGTGTCTGTGATAAATTTTATGACTCTTTTACGTTTTCTATTTATGAAGTTGATTGCACCTAAGGTGATGACAGAATTAATGGGGCTTCCATAAGGGTGAAATCCACACCTTCAAGGGATGCTTTCAATTTGCTTCTATAGGCTCTTTAATTTTTTGAGCATCTCTATATGCATGAGGTCCTCAGAGTTTGAAGCTTAGGGAACTGGTGACTCAGGTGGGCCAGTAGCCTTCTGGAGCCTGGTTGATTTTCCCCTCAAAGCCTCTTAGACCTTCATGGCCTTTGAGCTCCATAGCCCTTTTGTGATAGTGTCAAATTAATTCTAAAGCTGATTGAGAAGGGCTTTTACGTGACTCAATTGCTGCATCAAGATGGTTTCCAAAGTTTGGGGTTGGGCATCAAACTCAAAAGCGGCATTGTGGAAAAACTCATGTACCTTGGAGACCACACCCTGTATTTTCTGAATAAGGTGTGTATCCTTATATCCAGAGATCCCGCAGATAACTGGACGATTTGACTTCTAGTGTCATTGATGATTGGGTGGTTGTCCTGGATAGCTTTCCTATTGTCATATATGTAATCAGAGACGGTTTCATAAAATATGACCAGGTTGAAATTAAGGCTCTGTACTAATCCCACCTGGCGTAGTATTTCTTGATGATTTTTCATATTTTTAGAAGAGATGATTGAGGGCTGGATGTACAAATCTGCTGGAGGTAGGGTTCTGCTCCACCAACCAATTTACTAGAGAAGGCAGCTGAGCAATAAAATCTTTTCATGTAAGAGGGGACAGCAGAAGCCTATGAATGACTAGAGCGGATCTTGGCAAAATAGATTCCATCAAGAAGCTGCTGGATGGTATTGGATAGGTTGTTAGTTTGGAGGTAAGACTGAATGGGGTTTGGCATGGAAAGGTTGAGTTCAAAGGTAATCCAGAATTATAGACTCTCAAGTTGAATTCTTTGTAACTCAAGTTGTGAAGTATCAACCTATTAAGTGATGCTTCTCTCTTTTATTGGGGGAGAAGACCAAAATTAGCTTTATCTTGCATGTTTATGATCAATATTTCCACTAATTAAATCCTGGAGCCCTTATAGTGAGCATTAGTTTACAGATTTTTAACAAGAAACCCAAATATTGAAAATTTTAGTTGCCCAGAGCAGTTGGAACAGAAGCCGCGAAGGGTCTTTGGGATGGCTTGACAGATCAGAATGGCTTGAAAGAGGTGATGGCGTAGCACTTTTACTCTTCAGGGCCTGGTATTTATGCACTATCCTGGGTTACAGGAAATGATTATTATAACTATGCAAAGAGGTAAAAATTGTTATAAATTTTCTAGAAGAAGTATAGATAAACTTTATTTGGTAAGGCTCTTGATATGTATAGAAAGACTCGGCGTTCTGTGGCAGATGGGGCGCTCAATTCCTCTCTGTTCAAGATTTTTGCTTCACATCCAGTACAAGGATCAAAATGCAGACTCTTCCTTTAAACCGCTTTTGGATTTTTAACCTTTCATTGTGACAGGGCGTCAAGATGGCAGTTGCTGGCATTGAGATGGAGTCTCATCTCAAGCTGATTTCTGAATCTCCTTTGTTAATTCTAGCTTGCTTATAGCAAGGGCTCATTTGATGACGATTAATTCAATTCTGGAAGGCTCAACCCCAGAGAAGGATGGTCGAATGGTTTATCAGTCCAATCTCAAGATGATTTGGGCCATTTTTAGTACAAATGCCAACACCATGTATGTCTGACTGACTGTTACAATGTCCTTGGAATGTACCATTCTCATCCATAACGATCAACAGCTAAATCACTAGGCTCATTGCATTTAGTCACATATGATCAAAGTTGTCTTTATTGTTCAGTTTGTTGTACTTTGATCCAACATTGTCACTATATCTGCAGAAGGTCATTCCCCAATCCAACATCATCTTTTAAAATAAATGAAATTTGTTTTCTCAATAGCAACTTCACTAAACTCATTAACCTTGGCACGCTAGCACACCCAGAATTATCCCTTATCTCAGATGGGGATTTGAACTCATCAAAAATATGATATATTGGAATTTTCATGGTTCTCAAAGTCATTTCCAAGGCTCTGATGGTTATTTAAAGAAATATTCTATTGGATGAGAAATTTATATTCTATTTATGGCGGATTTCGTGGCAAGAGGGTTACAAAAATTTAATGAAAACTTAGTTATAAAAATCAACCCTTTATATAATAACCTGATGTTATATATCTGAGATATTGGCCAAAGTATTTACAAGTATGAGGTAGAATTGTTCCATAAAAGGCTAAGTCATAGTGTTTGATCTTCAAAGATGATCTATACAGTTATATTTATCTATTTAAATCTCTCATATGAATTTGTATGTGGCGAAATCTAGACAAGTGATTGTGTGTCAATCAATAAAGAGGTTAATTATTGCTTATAAATATAAGATGCCACTTTGAACTTGTACAAAAAAAGACTATACAATCCTAAGAATAAGGCTTGTCAGCCTAGTTTTATATTAATCTGTGGCTATAGAGATTTCAATTAACTTTCATCTGGTATTCTCACAGATTTATTTAATTCTAAGTTTAAAATTATCAGGCAAAAGATAGTTGATGGTAATATGTTTTTCCTTAGGGTTAAGTTTGATTTTGATTAGCATCAATAAGTAAACAACCAATCTCCAAGCAGATAATTCTATTTTTCAAATAACTTACGCATGTTATAAGAATTGTCCTTATAAATCTAATCACTATCTGATACTAACCAAAATTTGTACTCTCAGATAACAAAGGTTGGTATATGAAGTGTCTACAAAGAAGGGGAGGATACCCCAGTGGTAGAATAATGACCTCTGCCGCTGCCTCCCCAAGTTCAATTCTGGTACAGGAACTTTGGGTAGGGGACAATTATGACTGTGTTAGCGTTGCGCACCAATGCCCCAAACTGAGATAGCAAATAGCAAAGGCAGTCCATGGAGTTTCTGTCCTATCATAAGCCATGCATGGAGGTTTTCCAGGTTTTATCCTCCTTTCCCATTCATTTGATTTCCCATTAAATTGGTGCAGTATTGTCCTCAGGTCAGCCCACCTTGAATAAATTAGAAGTATCTACAAATATTATCTTACTACCCTCTTATCATTTAATTTAAATTTTATAGATGTACTATTTTAATTTTATTTTCACAGAAGTATAGATGCCATCTTCCAATAGGTAACCTGAGGGCAGAAAGTTGTTTATGTCAACATTTCAACATAGTAAGATGACAAAACATATGTTATGCTGCTATATAGAAAACTTAAGAGAAGTAAAATTTTAAGGATGTCAATAAAAATTCACTAAGTGACACAATGATCAAAATGACAAGAGGAAAACATAATAGTTGATACCCCAATGTTAGATTATGGATTTAATAACCGTTACCCTCTCAAGTTTGATCCTGGTAAATGAACTTTGGTTGGAAGACAATTTGTGACTTTGTTGGCATTGAGAACCAATGTTTCAACTAAGGTAGTTAATAGCAAGGCAAACCATGGTGTTCCTGAGCTATCAGAACGCTTTATGTTGAAGTTTCATGGGATTTATCTATCTTTCTCACTGTTTTTGATTTTCCCATTATCCTATCAAATTGATGTATATAATAATAAGGTTGACCCACCTCAAATAAACAAATAAAAGATGGAAACCCTATATAGGGATTTCTAAAACCAAATAAACATGATTTTGAAAAAAAATTTAAAATAATTAAAATACTAATAATAATATACATAAATATCACTCTCAGTACCAGTACCAAAAAGATTCTTTACCTACTTGAACATTTCAAAGCTTTTTTGCGCCATAGCTTTGCACATGAAATAATTCACATGACAATTCTAGAATCTGAGTGTAAGACTATGTTAACCTTTTTTCCGTTGATTTTGTGTATAGCTTACTAGCTAAATTAATACTAATCTTCTATAGATATAACAGTAGACTGACCCTACAAATCTGAAAAGATTTTTATTGAAAAACATGGATCAATAAAGCTTATAAGAAAAGGAATATATCTCTAAGAGCGTCAAGTGAATGTTTTAAGCTTCTTTAAGATAGTTTGATAGCTTTAACATACCTTAAGATTAATGTTTTTATTAAAAATGCAATATTTAGATAAATTCTAATCCAATATATCAAGTATAAGCATAGCGGTTTGATGTATTACTTAAATTAACAACCTTAAAACATAATAGGGGTTAAGTGTCATTATCAAGCCATAAAAACAGCATTATAGTGCTAAGATTATGTGCAACATATGGATAAATTTCATCAAATCTATTTAAATTAAAAAACAGATATAAAAATTTTGACTTTTTCATGGCAATCCAGCCTTAAGGCGTAGATGTACACCCAGTTTCATAAATAAAAAGGGAGAAAAATTAAGAGTTGAACTTAAAAAGGAATTAGGGAAATCCTTGTGCTTAGGCATTTTAAAAGAACCCATAGTTTATAATACTACCTAATATCTTCAAATAATATTAAAGTACATCTTAGTATGGTCAATTACATTGGGTAGCTCAGCTATCTATAATGAGGTAATTTTATAAGGCTTTATATCATATGAAGTGACATCTTACCTAAAATTTGTTTGATAGTGCAAAGTCTCATATAGAACAAATGGCAACTAAGTTACTATAAGTAGTTTGGTTATGGTATTTCTTTAAATCAGGTAATTAATTTATCATGATTATTTGTGAGTTATTCTTATTAATGATATAAATTGTTGTTGGCAAATTTTACTAAACTATATTTATTCAACTAGTTTTTAAGGTACCCTAAGTTGATATCTAAGCTTATATTAACCTGGTTATAAAAGCAAACTTATATAGGCTACAGATATAGATACTCTAACTACAAATAAAGCCTTTATCATATAACCTATACATTACAGCATATAAATTTTCTAGGTTGAAGAGTTGTCTAAATGAGATTACTAAAACTACTTTAAATCACTAAGCTAATTAATGGACAGATTTGGATGGACGTTTGACTGTTTAAACTTAAGTGCAGCTGCATTACAGCAAAAAAATCAAGTTAAATTATTTAAATTTCTAAAATTAAGATTCTTTTAGACTACATTTAGTCACACATCAAATAGTACCTTAACTTTCAATTGGGAAAAGCATAAATTGTGAAGTTGTAACTGTATCTACACTATTCAGTATCTATGACATAATCTTTAATTACATCTAGCTCAGCTGTGGTTTTACCCAACTAAAATACTGCAATCAACTTTAGACCCTTAATGATTTTCACACAAGACCACAAGAATTGGATTAAGCTTTTCTAAAGTAAGAACACCTAACAGATAACAGTAATGATACATGTTATTTTGACTTAACTGTGTCCTATTCTTGGTTATCCTAGTTCCTCAGCCCTTGAAAATATAATATAATTTGATGTGATTCAAAGTCACTAAATAGTTTACTAAAAAATGTCTAACTTATTAGCAAATAGCTTTTATTAGAATTATATGATCTGTTGCATATCTAAAAATGATGCTGATTCTTTAGTATAATTTAAAAAGCTCCAAAGCAAACAATAGAGTTTTAAGGCTAAATGAAGTTTCAGAAGCTTAGTTAAAAGTTTTCTATCTAAAACTAGTCCATTAGTTAAAATTATATATCTTATGTAATATAAACCACTTTTAAGGTCATGGATCCACTAGAGCCCACTTTTGAGCAAATCTAAATTTACAAAACCAAATAGCTAGCCAAATTAGCCACAAAACTTACCCACTGGTGTCCACAGCCCCAATGCCTGCTGCTCCTGTATGGGGCAGTGGTGAAACCCCATCCAGCGTTTTCCACCCAGTGGGAAAACGCGCTCAGACTGGTTTTTCAAGTCCTACCAAGTCCTTAGGTTGGTTCATTCTGCCCAAGGATCTCGCAATCCACCTCAAATGCTCTCAGGCAGTGCCCTGCTTCCCTCTGGTGGTTATCCACTCTAACATGAATTTTGGCCTTCAGGTTATATATGGGAAATTGTTTCCATACATTGACAAAGCCATCATCAAAATAGTCCAGGCGGTGACACAACACGCTGGGTTTGTTGATTTCTGCCCCTATAAGGGGTACTTCAACCTCAGCTTCATTTGCAAAGCTGACGCTGCCACTGCACAACTGTGCCCCTTCTTTTGAGGGTACCCCAATTTCCACCACATGCACCTAGCTTCCCACTGACTCCAAATTGGTGGTTCAGTTTGCTGGGTTGCCCACTCACCTCCCACCTGTGGTGCTTCATCAAGAGCTGATGGCAGGTTTAGCAGCATAAAGTAATGACCCCATAGTTTCATTTGTGGTCCCTAATGATGTCACACACCTCGCTGGGCCTCAAGCATTTGCCATGATCAGCCCTAAATAAAATAACGTCATTGAGCAGATTTCCCCCGCTCCTTTGTAGCCTCTGCCCCTGACCACTCATTCTGGGCCCAAGTTGGAGTGGGAGAACCATATGTCCAACCTACTTTAAGTTGGATTATTAAAAGCATAGTTGCCCCTGCCTCACCAGTTCTGCCACCTCTGCAGGCTTGAAAGATAGCTACCCATCCGCCTGACACCCTGCAGCTGTATGGGAATGGGGTGTCATCCTATCTCCCCTTCCTCCCAAACCTGCTGCTGCAGCTGCATCTGCAGTAGCCAATCAGGCCCATCATAATTCCGGTGCCACCAATGCTCCCAATGATCAGGTAACAGCCTGGAAAACAGTTTGAGCTTGAGCCCTAATTAATCGCCAGCCTCAGCCATCCATATTGAGGAAAACGCAGATTTATATGATATGTTCCCATGATCCACATTGAATGAAACCAACAAATCAGGTAATGTGATCAAAGACTCCAATGTCAACATGAGGAAATTTCTCTCTACACATTTCCCTACTGCAATCCCTTGGAACTTTTATACCTCACGGCCAAATGATGATGTATTATGCACCCAACACCAATTTGCTGTGGCAATTGCTGCCCAACCTGAATAAGAGTACCTCCGCCATATTGTTGCCCACACAGAAAAAACACTTGCCAAAGGTCTCCCCATTCCTAATCCTGCCCCAGCCTACACCTCATAGCACAAAAAAACCATTCTCCAGTTTCATAGCAATGCTGCAGAGGCTGTTCATAAAGCGGATGATGCTTCCCAACCCAAAGAAAAAGTTACCCATGCTAGCCACTTTAACTTTCCAACTTCCTGCCATCTTTATTCAAGCAGAGAAATCTTGTCCACTTACATTGGCGCGATTTACAATGATAGTAATTTCTATGACCAATTGATCCTCTGAGATCTCCTCCCACATAAGCTGATAACCCCACGCCCTTGCTCTCTGCCTTGTCCTGTACTTTGGATGTTGAGGAACCTGAGGATGAGCCCCCTGACCCCCCTTCCTTTTCCACCATAATGGGATGAGTGGCTCACCGCTGTCCACCTGGTTGGTTGTTTTTGTTCAGTGTGTTACATTCAGTATGCTCATTTTAGAATTTTGTTTGAATCAATTACTTACATTAGTTTTAAGTTTTTAGATTTAATAATGTCCATCCCCTGGTCATCTTACCTTGAATAGATTACTTTAAGGTCACCTAATTACCAATATTATCATCTTTAAGCCTTCTAATGTAATTTTTTCTATTCACACATATGGTTTCCCATCAAGGAAACGTTATTCAAAAGTTTATCAGGTCTATCCTTTGAATTGCAATAAATATTAAGTTTTTATCAAGATTATGCAAGCTAACTTACAGCCTCACGCATTCCACAAAAATTTCTCTATGTTATCCTAAATTTTTATTTGAGGTGGGCCAACCTGGAAATGATACTGCACCAATTAAGGGAATTGAAGAAATTGGAAAGGAGGATAAAACCTGAATAACATCCATGTCCAGTGTATGATAGGCATGAACTACATGTACCACCTTTGCTATTTGCTATCTAGGTTTGGGGAATTGGTGCGCAATTCCAACACAGTCAAAATCTTCCCCTACCCAAAGTTCATCTACCAGGATCAAACTTGGGGAGACAGTGGTAGTGAGCCATACTCTACCATTGGGGTATCCTCCCCTTGCTGTATGTTATTTTAGTAACATATATATTCAATTATTTATGTCAGTTAGAACAGGGTATGAAAATTGAAAAAAGTCACAAAGAGCAAAAAATATAATAAAAAGCTTTAAGATAAATAATTTAAAACCTGAAAAAAATTTAATAAAAAGAAAAAGGAACAAATTTTAGATTAACCTAGGAATGGAACGGCAAACCTTTTTTAACCATGGCAGAGGTAGATAAGGGGATTGGGAGGCACTTCTTTGGCATCCTTGTATTACCACAAATAGCAGGATAAGGCGAAAAGAAAGGGCGCTAGAGCAAACTAAAATTAGGTTCTAGGTCATTTAATGGAGGGTGTGCTATGAGGTGCAACAATAAGAGTGTCTCAATGTTTCCATCAAGGTCATATTCAACTTAAATATGAAAGTTGGGGAATGTGACAAAGGCTGCAATACTGGTGAGGATATTTTAAACTTAGGGTTTATTTTGCCACTGCACAACAATTTAAACTGATATATGGGGTTAATGATGATAGTTGAGAATTTTACACTTAGAAGTAATGTAATATTAGAAAAGAAGATGGAAGATCAAATCATTCTTTTTTAGAAATGCAAATACTTTATGATATTTTTGTGGAGGAGGGGATACTCAGGTGAGGAACTCAGTGTCATGATGAGCTGATAATATATAAGTTGGGTTGATGTTTTTGTGTGAAGAATGATAGAGGTGGGAGAATTAAACAAAATCCAAATACAAAAATATAAGTCTGGCGAGGCAGCCAATAGTGTAACAGGTTTACTAAATACAGTACCCTCAGCCAGTAGATTCCATAGATTTTGGTTAATGTGAATTGAGAATAGGCATAAGGTTAGGCCTTGGTGATAATTGGAAAGACACTTGGGTGCAAGAGGGTCTAAGCTTTACCTTGATAGGCTGGACCTAATTCAGGATATTGAGGGTGTTTTGAGGTTTGGTTAAAGGTAAAATGCTTGTGTTAGTCTGGTGAATGAGTGTGATGGGTAGGCGAGGGACACAAATATCCTAAGTCAAATGCAAGCAGCATGACAGCAAGGCCAGGGATGGTGGTGGCAGTATCAGAAGCATGGTAACATGACTTTCTAGAGTATTTTAACTCAAAACAGAGGAGATAATTTACATAAACATGTTCAATGTAAGCCAAAACAAATTTTCCAGTGTGGAGGTAATATGAGCATGAAAGGGCATGTTTTATCAATTTTGGGTGGTGAGGGGTCAAGGTGACAAGGAATTGAAGGGCTGTGAGGCGATCTGCACCACTGGATATGGTAAATTAAAGGTTAAGCTGTTTGCCATAAACTGAAAGCCCCAGCATCAACTCCATATACAGACTTTTGGAAGGGAGGTGGAAAGTGAGATTCACAAATGACAATAATAGCATAGAGTCACTGGAGAGGAAGGTTTGAGTGGTGGGAATATGAGATTTTTTTGTATATAATGGAAAATTTTTCACAGATGGCACATCTTCCTATGAGGGGGAAATTGTTTTTGTTGATTATAAGAGTGGAAGTTGATAAACATGTCAATGAAAAGGCAGCAGATGCAAGCAATTTTAGCTTTATTGGCATATAAGAAAAGAGATCAATACTTGACTCAGAGGCAAAATTGATGGTGGAGAGAGGTAGCCAAAAGGATGTTGAGTCAGATGGATGCATACAAGATGTTTTTAAGTCCCTTGAAAGGACATATCAGACAGAGGTATTTAGTGGACTATGTAAACAAGGTTAAACGCTTTATTATATGGGGAAAATTGTTTGGAAGGGGAGGACTGCAAATTTATACAGGAGCAGCAGCTGGCGGTGAAGTGGACATATAGCATTTCATATGGGTGTGGCGAGTTGGCATAGATTTGTTGGCTTTTATTTATAGTTTTGCTTGACTAAAATTGTGTCTGAAAAAAAATTAGTAGCAAAATCTTTTTGTTTTGAGTTTAACTCAAACCTTTAATTTAACATAACAAAGCATCATGTTAAATAGGACGTTTCTTATACAAAAAAATTAGTAAACTAATCTATAATAAACAACTAAAATCTAGCAATCTAAAACAAAGCTGTAAATTATTAATTACTGTTGCAATCTTTCCATCTTTTCAGACCACATGAGCCATGACAACAATTTGGAAAAATCTAGGAAATTGGGTTTGTGAAGGGAGGTCAGAATTGCCACAAACCACAATAATAGTTAACTGAGAGCGGTGTTTTCAGGTAACATGATTAACTATGTACTGGAAGAAGCTTAGACCTTGTGATTTTTAGAACCTCAATCCACTCTATTAAAAGACATAGGCTTTTAGATCTGTTTCATTGTTTAAAATTTATTTACAATATTCATTCTCTGTTAGGTAATTTACTCATAATTGTTTTCCACCTGCTTTGGATTGCTTTATCATTCTTTATGGGTTGCATTAAAATAAAAATGTTGATTACCCCAAGGATGTGTCATCCTGCTGTCTATTGCTACCTGGATATAATTGCCCATGGTTTCCCTTGAAGTGGTTGTACATAAGAACTGGTATCATTCCATAATACATACATTCAAGATATCAATTTAACATATATAGATCCTGGTATTTATCTGTTTTTTATGAAATTATATCTAAAAAGCTAATTACAGATATACATAAATTTTAATAAGTGTCACCAAAAAACGCTACTGCACTCTTTAGCTTTACTTTTTTGTATTTATCTTAGTAATGCAGCACTTTTAATACAGCTAAAATGATAACTGGTAAATATATTAATTTAGTTTACTTTTTCTCTGGTAACGCTATCATTCTTTACTTGATATAAAAATTTAACTTTAAAATGATAAATCCAACTGTGTTGACTACCCATCAACAAAATAATAATGATTACTTTGTTTTTAAAAAAGGGTGGCTAGCCGAGCGGGTAAAACTGCTTCCACCCCTAGCGCAGGTTTTGAGTTCGAAACCTGTACTAGCTAGAAAACATTCTCGGTGTGGTATATTTGTCCCAAGGTCGACCCACCTCGAGTAATTTTTTTTACTTTGTTTTAAATTTAAAAATTTTAACCTTTCCTTTTGCTAAGATGCCTATCATTAGAAATATGAATGATAACTTTCTAAGTGGAAAACGTAAAGGATATACGACCACAGGAGGCTTTTGATGCAGAGTAATAAGACAAAAACCAAACAAGCTGAAATGTAGAAACTAACAGAAAGCAGCATATAAAGAGATCATTTGTAAAAATTCAAACCAAACTCCTATCAGAACACAGAAAAACTAAATTAAACTTTGAGAAGGGCAACTAACATAAGTGTTAACCATCTACTGAGTTTTTATATGTGCATAAATCAATCATTGCAGTGCAGATTATATAATTTTTGTCAAATTTTCCAATATAAAAGTCATAAATAGAAAGGAGTTTTTACTTTTTTTAAGGCTTAAGTCATTTCACAAAAATGTTACCTAACTTAATTTAGTCAAATATCACAAAAAAGTGTCACTTAATACAGAGCACCATTTAATGTGGTATTCATGATAGTAAAATTAAGAAAGTATATCAGTAGAAGGCCATAAACTATATAGTTGATTTATAAGGGTCAAATGGTTATTAGTAATAGATTTGAGATAGAAATTCTTATATTATCAACATGAATTAAAATTTTGCAAACTAGGATAATATTGATTAAAGCATGTTTATGAAGTTAATTATTTTGGGGCTTTTGGGTGATCTTCCATGATGATGAGAATTTAATATTAACAATTCTTCCATCAGAACTACAACTTATTTCTTTTATATTGTCTTAAAGAATTCAGTATGTTTTAAAAAGGCTCTAGTAGAATCCAAGGCTTATTGCGCTTGGATTTCTTAGAGAGCTCCGTTTCATTACTAGTGACATCTTTCTGGGTATATAGAGTCATAAAAAGATGTCTGTTCACCTACTTAAGGAAGGGGACAAAAGATCCTTAAAAGCTATTGATAACCTCTTGAGGCAATAGATAATTGGGTAGTAGCCCTTCCAGCTAGAATATCTATAGAATGATTCCTTAATTGAAAAGAAACACTAAAATTTGGCTAAATAAAAAAATTAATTAAATATAAGTTTAGAGGCATGGGAGGATAAAATTCTATGAGATTGAGCTGCTTGGCAAAAATTTTTAATCTAGGATTCAATTTTGGGACCTGATCCATTAATCCTTCACCTTGATATTAGCAACTTTTGAAACTTTAAACTTACTTTTTAAGTATACTTCCATAGCTAAAAACTAAAAGTTTTGCATAGTAAACTTTTTATTATTTATGATATTTTTATAAAAGCACATCATAATGTCTGAGCCTACCAGATGGTTCTACTTCATGACCTGGAGCTCCTCTGTTAGTGTAGAAACATGAGAATTTGATCCCTTTACTGTTTTCACCATCCCTACAGCCTCATCATCAAATCATAAGTTTTTTAAGAGTTATTCAAACCTAATGAAATTTTGATGGCTTACTTTCCTCTTCTTCTATATCTATTCCAATGATATATGTAACAAGCTTTATTAAGCTAGGAAAAATAACTTTGGACATTACTTTTTTAACCATAAAGCTTTTGCATTTACCATCTTTATGCTAGGGGACTAATGGCAAAGAACTCCTGTGGCCTAGTTTCTGACGCTTACCACCAGGAAGTATTTTGATCATGGCATTAATTTCAACTATTGAATATGGTTTACACCGCAGAATAAGCATCTTTATAAAAAAATCGATAGAAAGCATATATTTCTTAGTGAAAGTTTATGCTTGTGTGCTAGGTCTCACTTTATAGGAGCTTTAAGAGACTCATAAACTAAAAAAGATGCATTGTTATATCCGCTTGCAGATATTTAGAAGATGTTAGTCTTGTTATGGACCTTCTGTGATACCAGATATTTAAGACAACGCTCAAGATAAATGAGAGACATTGGTGGATCTAAGTATAAACTTTGGTTCAAATTCAAAGTATCAAAGGTTCAGGGTTGGTAGGATTGGGCTCATTATATGGGGTCATTAAGTACTCATGAAGGGTAATTAACATTTTAATGGATGGGGAAATTAACATATGCTGCAGAGCAGAGTTTTCAGATTAGCTTATAATATTATAACAATTTTTGTCCAATTTACAGCAGGGTTGTTCCAAAAGCATGTTCTTAGCATATCTAACTAAATCACCTGACGGTACTCATGGCCTTTGTGAAGCTTTCCATTAATATGTATTGTAGAATCTCATAGAATTGAACAAATGTTTTTTTACCTTATGGTATCTCACATGTCCTTTACTCATTTATTTTCAGCTACAAAGCATGACTCATCTCATGAACTTAGATTATACTGAGTTTATAAACATATATATTGCAGATACTAGGATGTGATATCAGGCACATGTTAAGTTATTTTTTAATAAAAGCTTTTTTAAAAAGAAACAGATGACTGGTAGTACCTTTTTTATTTTTGTAGTTACTAAGTAACTTTCCTCACCTTTGATCATGTCATCTGTCCATCCAATTAAAGAGGAAAAGCTGTGGACAGCATAAGAGAGTACCTTTAAAGGACAATAAGATAACTGAAACCTGTGTAGTGTTTATAAAAACTTAGATCAGTAATTATTTCCTTAAGGAGGTCATGTAAGATGAAGATATGGTCAGCATATAGGTGGGCAGCTTGAATGGAGGTAATGGAATTGTGATAAGAAAAATTGTGCCATCTTGAGCTGGCTTTTGGTGTGAGCTGCGCCTGCATCAATGCAGTAAAAACTTCTCTTTTTGACCCCAATTATTCCAAAACCAGCTGGCGCATCAAATCATTTATTTGTGCGCCTGTTCTCATCACTTTGCTGAGCATCAACTTGCTCAATATGTTGAGGTGGTGAACACCAATGGCCTCATAAATGAAGAAAACCCACAATTATAACTCCTTATGCCAAATTTCACTGATGCTCCTACCCCAATGTTGTCTGCCATGGTCTGCCAGCTAAAGTGGGCGCTGAAAAAAAAAAGTTTATAAAGCTTCCTCCTCCTTCTTATAAGCTTCCTAGGCTGTTAGCTGAGGTGCCATATTAGGAATTTTTTTCTAAGAACCCCTTTATTTGGCCCATTTGCAAATAAAGATGCGTGGCGGCTCCCCCTTTTGGGTTGGTCATCACTAGTGCTAAAAAGTAAAATTTCACCATCTTGATGAATTGGTCAAAGATTACCATCACTACATCTTAGCATGGGACACATGAATTATAATTAAAGTTCACAGAAACAGAACTAAAAGGACCCTCAGCACATTTATTTTAATACTAGGAGACCGTTAGCTTTCCAGAGTCTAATTTTGGAATGGTAAAAGTGAGATGAAAAATATAATAATTTAATCTGGAGCAAGGTCAATCTTGGTATTAAAACACTAAAATTAGTTTATGGGTCTTATCTTTTCCTGAGTGTCCACCAAAAAGTTAGATCGTTGTCTTTCCTGATGGTCTACTCTCTGAGGGAGACTGAGCAACCCAATATTTGCCTTGATAAAAAACTTAATATATGAGCCTATAGCCATATCAATAGCTATTCTAGCTTTATACATATCTTTTTAATCTTGGTGTAATCATTAGATAAGGATTGATATAATCTACTATAAAATGAGGACAAGAATCTTCCAATTTGGGCTCAATATGAAAAAAGCGCTAGGGATTTATATAAGTACCTTATATAACTTGTTCTTGTTTTGTTAAAACTTATGTATTCTAAACTCTAATCAAAGTAAGGTCAAGCGAGGAAGTAAGTTCTAAGAGAAGGCATCAAGTTAAATTGTTACAAATTTTTAATAAAAATAAACATTAAATTAAACTTAGAGAAGATGATTAGTCATCTGAATGGCGAGGAGCTTACTTCAGAAAGAATAAGTAAAACTGAGCTCTATGGCCAATGCAAACTTACAAAGGCATTTAGCTTATGTAGTAATGAGGCCAATGATTCACGTCTTTTACCTAAATAAAAGCATCTATAAGTAGATTACATAGTTTGATAGAACCAGGTACTCTTTATAAGCTCAAAATGGGGTGCTCTAAAAATATACTCTACTTCTTAATTAAGGCTTAACATATGGCAAAGTATAAAAAATCAGTATCAATAATGTGATATTTAATATCATCTTGCAGAAAATTTTTTTCCGCTCAACATCACTTTTGAGCAATTTTGTTTAAAAGGACCCATTAATTTTCCAGCGCCACCTACACCGCATCAATTTTCCATTTATGTCTGCGGATCCACCACCTGCTGCCCCATACTGGGGCAGCAGTGCTCCACCTGATAGCATTTTCCGCCCATCAAGCAAACATGTGCGGATTGGCTCATCCAGCCTGCTTATTGTATTGGTCCAATTTGTCCCTCCAAGGGACTTATTATTACACTTAGCGCAAGTTCACCCAACCCACCCCTACCCCCTAGCCCTACCCCAATCTAATATTCACTTTTGCCTACATGTCAAATATGGACATCTCTTCCCATATTCCAACAAAGCGATAATTGAGCTGGCAACGGCCACATTTGCACCAGCTGGGTTTATTGACTTCTGCCCTTATAAGGACTATTTTGATATAGGCTTTCCCACTTAAGAAGATGCAGCAGCAGCTACGCCATTAATTTATAGAAAACACACCCATTTCAACCACTTATACATGCCTCCCCAGTAATACCACATTTGTGGTAACCTTTGAAAACCTTCCTTCACACCTTACCCCTCAAACAATCTATGAAGAATTGATGACAGGGCTGTCCAAATATGGAACAGACCCCATCCTCCACTTCCTTGCCCCAAATGGTACTGAATGATTAGCTTCACCACAGGCAATGGCCACCATTACCCCCCACCAACCAATCATAGCCCAGAACATCCCACCACATGCCTATATCCCATCTGCACTGGATCACTTATTTTTAGCTTGCACTGATAACAGCATCACAGTTTGCCCCCTCTGCCATGAGTTGGACCACTCAAAAAGGGCCTGTCACCACAGTTCAAAAAATGTGGAAACTGCCAAGCCCACAAGTGAGGCCACACAAACAGCATTTGTGTGGGGATTTTGGCTGCTCCCACCCCCTCCAGTAGAACGTTTGAGAAATCAGAAAACCTTTGCAACCAAAACCCAATACAGCCAAATTTCTCACAATATACCCAATTGGGAGCAGGTTTGGACCCAAATTAAAACAACCAATTCTCGCCCCAAAAAGTATTCAATCACAGCCACGTCTCTCTTAATCATTCCTACCCAACCAGAATACCTAGGACTTACTGGATGAAATAACCAAATCTGGGGAAATTGTCCCACCTCCAGACTTTCTGATTAATTTAGAACCATATTTGCCTTCATAATTTGATGCCCCATTCCAGCCAAAAAATATATCCCCAAACCCACTGCTTTTCCGTTCTTCAGACCATCAACTTGCTGAGGCTTCAGTGGCCTCTCCTGATAGTTACCATCTCTGAGCAGCCGTGGCACTCTCAGTTGCTGAATTTAAAAAGGCTACATTTAACCAAATTCCCTGCTGATTGCCCTGAGGTCGAAAAATGGAAATTGAACGATTACATGAAACTTTCACCTCCACTGTCAAGCATTTGGCTGCACTGGCAAAATTTCCCCACCACACATATCACCAGAGCCAATATTACGAATTTTTTTTCAGCTTCCTGACACACACATACAAGCTGAACATCATGTTGCTGAACTCCTGGAGGCTTTTCTTCAGGACCAGGTTGTTACCAAGATCTTAACAATTATCCTTTTCATCCTGACCCACATCCTGCAGATGCCCCTGCCTTCTTGCTCTCAGCTTTGATCCACCTCTTCAATGGTGAAATTGAAATTGATAATCTGCCTGATCCCTCCTCCCCATCAGCCATGGTGGGATAAGCAGTTCACTACTGCTACACCTGGTAGGTTATTTTCCTTTTGTTTTAGTGTCTCGCCACACATTTAGGGCTTTTGGTTTGTGTTTTCAGTTCACTTATTATGTTTTGTATTGGTAATGTTCATCCTCTGGTCGGCTTACCTTGAATATCATTAAAAATTTAAATATCATCTTGCAGAAAGTCATCTTTGACAAGAAAATTGACTTCAATGCATCCAAGGCTGCTTTAAGCTCAATCTAAGCAAAGGGTCTCTTGCCTGAGGAAGTTTAGAGGTGGTTACTACCCTAACATTTGTGGGGTAACTTTTAAGGAAGTTATAGATCCCTAAAAACTTTCCATTTCTATGAGTAAAGCAAATTTGGCCAATCAAATTAGCCACTTTTTTGCATAACAAACATGAACATTTGATTGATAATATAATTCTTAAGACTGAGACTATATGTGGATAAGCTTAAACTTAAAAAATTTAATGGTTAGAATGGACAAATAAAATGCTTTATAATAGACACTAGGTGTTGATCGTGAGACTTTTCACCTTATAAAACCACCAAGATGTCATTACATATATTTTTGTGCAGGATCATGATGTTGTCTAGGACACTAATAAGTTATTAAAAAAGCAAGCCAGGGAACTTCTAAACAACAAGTCAGGAACCTACAAATTATAGTTTATTTCAAGTGAGGATAATAGGCAGCCATATTTTGTCTTAATTTATGAAAATCTTAAATAAAAAGATATAAACAGTATTAATTAGCTGAATACTCTTTCATTATTCACATAGCAAGTAATTGTTATTCATATAGGTATAGGTGTGAACCTTGTACCGATGGATTCCTATAATTACATAACTGACACTTGTATTGAATAATCCATATGATTTAATAAATACCAGAGGGTAGCACATCAAAGATGATACTATACTCTGTCTGTTGTCAAGCAGGCCATTAACCTATGCATATAACGCAGTCACATCACTTAGAGAGAGAAATATTGTAAGGATGTCTTACACATAATGAGGTAATATTGAAAAAATTAAAGCTTTTGCATGAGGGTAGTGCCTGAGCTTAGAGGCACCAATCAGGTCTGTAGCTTATGGTATAATCTGTTAATCAATAAAGACATAAAAATGTTAAATCTAGATATACTGCGGCTAAGACAACCTCAGGAATTTTGCACTAATCTAGCTAAGATACTATATATCTCTCATTAAAAAAATCTAAAATTAAATGACTCTAGTAATTTAGAGAACTAGTCAAGCATAAGTTCTGTGGGGACGTCAAATTACCTCCATCATCCTATGACTAAAGTAAAAGGGTACATGAGGCGATTATGGAGAGATGGTCATCAAAGGCTGCAGTCACCTGATTGGAAATTACAGAGGTTGTCACTTTTTAATAAGGTTAGAAAAACATCATTCCATAGCATTACTAGACGCAGAAGAAGTAAGTGCTTATGTTAAATCTTGACTTAGTAACCTCTAGTATGGCATTTTGCTCTTAAATTTAGGCTTACTAGATTCTCCCAGAACAGTAAAGGTATACAATTACAAGAAAGGTGAATATTAATATGCCTAATAAGAGATAAACAAAGTAAAAATATCTATAAGCCCTTTAGGGAGGTGTTTGGGCACTGGCGTCATCTAGAACTTCAGCATAGAGCACCCTTACTATAACCAGGATCTGAACACAGATAACAGAGTTGATACTATATGGCATGGAATTTTAAAAAATTATTGAGTCTTTTTACTGCCTGCAACAACAATTGTATTATTTATACCTTTTTTGTGGTCAACAGTCAATAGCTTTAGAGTCATTATTTAGCACAAACTTTAACCTGTTACTGAATTTAAGAGATCATCATTGAAATTCAGGCATAATTGCAAAGTGTAGCTATGTTTGTCTAAAGAAATTACTGACATAGAGGTAGAACCATAGTCTTTAACGGCTACTGAGGTGTCTAACAAGATTTACATGAATGGTTGAAACAAAGTAAATGTAATTAATAGTTCTTATACTTAGAAGTGCAAAAGTGAGAGGCAGCAAGTGGAGCGTGAAAGTTTAGGCAAGATGGTATGTTCCCACCCATGATGGATGTTTCATTAGTTAACACCTGCAAGCTCATTGTTGGACCAAGATTTAACTCAGATGATAGAGGAGTAATATATATGAGACTTTTTCAGAGGAGTCCATAATGGCAAGATTTTCATCAAAATATATCACAATAAAAATTTTATATTAGAGGACTTTTTAATAAGATAATACTTTATGAGTTTCACACAAATTTTATGGGTAACAGAACAAAACCTGGAGATCTCTTTTATTATAAATAAAGCTAAAATATTTTTTAGATATTAAAGAAGATAGAGCTGAGAGTTTGAAGACAAGTGTCATGGTTTAACCAAGTATACTGAAGAATAACTCCTCATCTATTGGAAGGTACCCCACCAGTATACAACCTATTGTTTTTTTGGCATAATCAGTTTGATTCCACTGAGCTAAATTTCAGAGGGTACTAGCCACTGAGCAACAGAATCAGACGATATGAAGATCGCCAACTCTTAATAAAAACCAATAGATAAATATATGGAGCAATCGTCATGATTAACACTTTTTTATAATATAATAAATGCAGAACTTATCTGTGGACTACAAAATTTCCCTCCCCCTCTCATTCTTCTGCTCAACACTTATCTCAGTATTCTGGGCCAATTCCACCCTTCTGCTTTGTAACCTCCTATTCTTTCCCTTTTAGGAGTTTTCATATATCTAGAGGTTTTGGCAGAATTCCCTTGATTTGCTGAACTATTGATACTTTGATTGACTTGCTTCTAATCAATAGAACTTTCCACTCTATCTTGAAACTCGCCTCAAATCTAATTTTTGATTGTCCAGAATGTATAGCTTATCATCCAGTCATAAAAACTTCTCAACATTACCCTCTTTTGACTGGACAATATGCTCCAATTGCTTATATTCTTGAAGGAACTTTGCATGAACTCAGTTGATAATCTGACCGCCCACATGTTCCTTGATGGTGTAGGCATAAATGCCAGTCTTCTAAATTATTTCAAATTGGCCAGTCCAAATGTTAGCGAGCTTGTTCTTCTATCCAAATCCATGTTAGTTGTGGAACAAGACATGATATCCTACAGCGAACTGCAGGAGTCCGCTAAATTTACTTTGGTCAGCTTCCAGATCACAAATCTCCTTAGCTAAGCTGGTAAATAATGCTTCCATTTGTAGTTTGATCAGCATTTTGTTAGATTGGTCAAATACTGCTGCAGTTCTACGCTTCTGGTATACTCCACACACAAGTAAAGCAGGTCAGATAAAGCTGGATGTCTAACATAGAGCAGTTGGAAAGGACTCATGCTGGTGGGCCCGTGGTAGCTGAAATTCTATGCAAAGACAGCTGTGAGTAGAAGGGTACTCCATTCCAAAGGTCAATTTTTCACAAGTTTACAGAGTATGTTTACCAATGTCCCGTTGACCCATTCCACCATTTCATTGGATTCTGGATGGCAGGGTATAGTCAAGACCCCACATATTACCATCAATCCATTTAACTTGGGCAGGATATGTGAAGAAAAATTGGTTCCATTGTCCGTTAATATGAATTGAGGATAGTAATGTCACTGTATGACACACTCTATTATAAACTTGGCGGTGATTACTGCCCCCAAATCATTAATTGCCTGGGCTTCCACTCATCTCATAAGATAATCAATTTCTAAGATATGTACATCAATAGGTTTGAGCCAGTTGGAAAAGGCCTCACCACTTTAAGAGAAATGGTATGCAATGTGAATTGGGGATTAACCAGCTGGTATGCGGTTACCTTGTGGAAAGGTTTCTCCACTTGGCATTGATGGCAACAGCTAACCGTTTCCAGCACATCATAATGCATGCTTTCTCAATAGTAGCAGTTCACAAAAATCTAATGTTTTCTGCAACACACCATGCCCTATTGCCCAATGTGCATCCATAGTAATTGCTGGTCTAGCGGAAGGTTTAGGGAAACTCAGCGTCAATTCACTGATCCATTTATATTTTTCTCCATCACTTAAGAAAGTATCCTGCCTAAGCCCATCTAGCACTTTGATCACTTGTGATGGTCATTATGATATTTTTCCACCACCATCTTCCCATACATAATTTTGGCCAAATCCGCCATAATGGCAATTATTGGTAGCTGTGAGAGATAGTCTGCATTTTGATGTGTTACTCCTGGCTGGTGTAAAATCTCAAAATCATATGACTAGAGCTTTAAGGTCCATTGCACAAGCCATCCTTCATGTTCACAGAGATTTGTGCAGCCAGCTTAAGGAGCCATGGTCCGTTACCACTTGGAATTTCACCCCATGGAGGTATACTCAAAACTATGTATATGCACAAATCACCGCTAAGCACTCACACTCAGTCATTGTGTAATTCTGTTCATGACAGAATAAGATTTAGCTAAAAACGCGACAGGGTGCTCTACACCGTCATCATCCTTCTGAGATAATACTGCTCCAATGGCAGAATACAATGCATCCATCTGTACTATGAATTTTTTGTTGAAGTTGGGGTATTGCAAAATGGCGCGCTCGCTAATGCAGTTTATTAGACACCAAAAGCGTTTTGACATCATTCCGTCCAGTCAAAAGTGGCATTTTTCTTCAATAACTCAAAGAGCGGTGCCCTAATACAACTGAATTAGAAAAACCACCGGTAGTACCCAATCATCCCAAAAACACTTGGATTTCTCATTTATTACCTGGCTCAGTCATCTTGCTTATCACTTCCACCTTTGCCAGCTGTGGTTTAAGCCCTTTTGAGTCCACCATGAACCCAAGATATTCCAGTTGCTCTTTAAAAATGACACCTTAAAGGCTTGATCTTAATATTAGCATCAGCGAGTTGGTGGAACACCTGTTCCAAAGATCAAGATGCTCTTTGAGAATTTGTGAGAACAAATTGATATCATTGAGGTAAACTAAAACGCAGGACAGCTTCAAATCACCTAAAATCGTATCCATAGCATGCTGGAATGTAGCCAGGGTGTTGCACAAACCCTGTGGCATATGTGTAGGCTAAAATAATCCCTTCAAAGTGTTATAGCGCATTTCTCATGTTCTGCCACTGAAAAATTCGATCTGCCAGTATCCTGATATCAAATCCATGGCAGAAAAGTAATTAGCCCCTCCAAGTCGATTTAACATGACATCAATATGCAGAAGGAGGTAAAAATATTTCTTTGTAAGATTATTGAGCTATTAATAGTCAATGTCAACCCGGTTTGTGCTATCTTTTTTCTTAACAATAAGCACCAGTGATGCCCATGGACTCTTAGATGGCTCTAAAATCCCTTGTTCAATTAAATTGTCTAAGTCATTAGAAACAACCTCTTCTGACGCCTTTGTACACCAAATAGGCCGTGATCAAATGGGAGGTTGATCTCCCATATCTACCAAATGCACCACCCCTTGGGCGCACCCCAAATTGTGGTCATCAGAGGCAAAAATATCCCAGTGTTTTTTAAATAAAGCTATCGCCTTATCTTTCTGTTCCTACAACAATCCTGATAGAGCTTTCTGCATAACCACTTCCCTTATGCCAACTGATGGATTTACCAGTAAGCCTAGATCCTCCCACAATCCAAAGTCATATACATGGTTGTTAAAGATTTGGGCTTCATTTGATGGCTGGTTTGTTGTTTGGTGGAAACTACAACTTCAAGCATCTATTGTGTGAGAACAATAGACAGGATGGTGCTTTAAATTTATGATATAGCTTTTGGTAATACTTCAATTGTATACCCAGTCATTTCACTTGGACGATGGCCCGCTGCCCTGATCCTACTGATCCCAAGTGAAAATTGACTTTAATATAAAATAAAGTGATAACGCAAAAAGGTTATAAGATAAATTCAAAACTTAATCCAGAAGTTAAAGGGTATTTTATTAGTGTAAATGCAAAGTTATTTATAGGGTTCAATGTTAACCACATCTTACCCATGACGCCTTACTTTTCAGTGACCCTTGGCCACGTAAAAAGTTTATAATGACATCTACAAATACTTTGACTCAGGGCATCATGCTCAACCTCAGAGTCAGAGTAAACACCATCATCATCCTTGAAATGGCGTTTTGTCATACCTTCAAGATAGCTAAACCAATTCACTTTCACATGCAATTGGCAGCACATACCAAGGCAATTTGTATCACTAATTAGTAGTTAATTCGATTGAAAACTCAACTGACAATAAAAACTAATTTTGACATAGACCAACAAAGCCCACGTGCCCAAGTCATTAAATCAAAACTTAGATTTAAGTTTGACCTAACCAACAAAGCCCTTGAGCCCATGTCATCATAGTCAAATATAATTAAGTGAAATTGCTAGGCCACAAATTCAAGTTCAGATATACTTAGGATTTCTTTGGTTTATAACAAAGACAATTTAGATCCAGTCAACCATTCAACACTTCCCCCTCCTTGACTGGATATAAGCGACAGATACTCTTCTTCCTTGGTCACACTGTCTAATTCTTCACATTCCTCGAAGTTCAAAGGTTATCTTGATAGCCTTTCCTAAGCTGACAGGGCCAGCGTGCCTGGTGCTGAGCTTCCTTGGGTTTGGCGCATCTCCAATTCCGTTGCAGGCTTCTCCAGTTTGGTCGCGCTCTCCTCCCCCTACTGAAGAGGGGATACCTAGTTCTAATGCCAGCGAGGCATCAAATCTATAAAATAAACTCTATGGCTTACAATTATTATCATTTTTTCTTTTTTACTTTTTACTTTTTACTTTTTACTTTTTTTTTTTTCTTTTTATCTTATTATTCTTTATGATATGGATAAAGAAACTTAGCATGTACTTGATTCACAACCCAGCCGCCTTGATCCTTAATGGTATATACATCTTCAGACAATTTCTCCAATATAATAAATGGACCCTTCCAAAGTGAGGCTAGCTTATGCGCGCGGCCTGCGCTATGAGTGTCACAATATACTACTAAATCTCTTTCCTTGAACTTAGTCATTCCCCATGCCTGACAGCTGGAATATTTTCAAGTATTTGTTGCACATAGGGTTTAGTGACTTCTTCAGAGGCTTCAGGTGTGACAACCTTACTCTGGGAGCGAGTTACTGCATGTACGTTCAAAGAATCTTCATTTAATACTAAAATAGAATTGATTCATTGTTAAGCAAGGCCCCGTGGCCATCGTTTGCTTTTCAATCAGGTGGGACTGGTGTTGCAGGCACAATAGAGCATCCCTCATCTATTGTGCTTGTTCTTTTCCCTCCTCCTGCACAGTATTAGGAAGGACTATATTGACATTTTGCTAATGGCATTGGGAAGCATAGTGACCTTTACAATTGAAATTAAAGCAAGTAATTTCACTCACTGGCTGTGAGGTGTTAATCTTCTTATTGGTTTCAAAGGACTTTCCAGCAAAGGAAGTGGTTCCTGATCTGTAACCAGTATTAGGAGGGCCATGATTTTTTGAGCATCTTCATAAATAGTCAACCAATTCAGATGTCACAAAGTTTTCATGAAAGCAGGCAATAGAGTGTTTGATAGATTAGGGTAAGGTTCTACTGCATGCTCTAATGCTATCTTGGCATCGAAATTGACCATAGCCCACACGCCTAAGAGAACTTGAGCTTCACAATAGAATCAATCTGCAAATTTGTCAATTGCTTCATCTTTCTTAAAGCTGATGTTCATAAACTTGGATTTTCTGGTCAACATCCGTTCTGGACCTCCAAATTCATGAAGCACGGCCTCCTTGACTTCAGCATATGTTGGATTTTCATTAATGTGAGGCATAATCAACTCAATGCTCCACTCATCCAAGCAGTTGATCATGGTGGCTGCTTTGTTGCGGTCGCTGGCCCCATGCATAGCCATTTCAAAACGTTTGACAAAGGTGGTAATACTTCCATTCTTGTCAAAGGCTGGCAGGTTTGCTGGTTTGAAATTATCGCTTCCCCATTCCTGGTTATCATGATTACTTTGTTGACCAGAACCAGGCATACTAGGGCGTTGGGGCATCATATCCTGGTTTGAGGTGTTAGTGTTGACTAAAGCAATCATATTGCTAGGCAGTTGTTGATGTGGCCCAGCATCCATTTTGGTAGCTATTACTGAAGCTTCATCCTCATAATATTTGAAAGAATTTCCAGTTGAGTGGGTTGTAGCACACTGACAACGCCCGTCAGCCAGAGTTCAAATTTGCTCATTAATTTTATTTTTCCAATTAACATGATTTCGAGTTTTTAATTTTAATTTCGCTATTTCCCTATTCAGGCTAGTAGCTTGTAGTTGCAAGGTGGAAATCATCTTGTACTTTTCTTTCATTGCCTTCTTGAACTGGTTCAATTCTTCATAGAGATTATTGTTTGACTTATTAATAGCACTAACATCATCATTGAGATTATTGATCTGTAGATTAAGATGATCAATAGAGTCTTTAGTTTTTTCCCGTTGGGCCTCAATTTGGGTTTGCCAGTAAATAGATTTTTTGGTGTATTCATCCTTCATCTGCAAAATTTGAGCACTCAAACGTTGATAAAGTCACCATCTGCAGTCCCAGCCATGAGCGCCATTGTTGAAGATTTGGGCTTCACCTGATGGCTGGTTTGTTGTTTGGTGGAAACTGCAGCTTTGAGCATCTATTGTGTGAGGACAATAGACAGGATGGTGCTTTAAATTTATGATATAGCTTTTGGTAATACTTCAATTGTATACCCAGTCATTTCACTTGGACGATGGCCCGCTGCCCTGATCCTACTGATCCCAAGTGAAAATTGACTTTATATAAAATAAAGTGATAATGCAAAAAGGTTATAAGATAAATTAAAAACTTAATCCAGAAGTTAAAGGGTATTTTATTAGTGTAAATGCAAAGTTATTTATAGGGTTCGATGTTAACCACATCTTACCCATGACGCCTTACTTTTCAGTGACCCTTGGCCATGTAAAAAGTTTGTAATGACGTCTACAGATACTTCAACTCAGGGCATCATACTCAGCCTCAGAGTCAGAGTAAACACCATCATTATCCTTGAAATGGCGTTTCATCATACCTTCAAAATAGCTAAACCAATTCACTTTCACATGCAATTGGCAGCACATACCAAGGCGATTCATGTCACTAATTAGTAATTAATTTGATTAAAAACTCAACTGACATTAAAAACTAATTTGACATAGACCAACAAAGCCCACATGCCCGAGTCATTTGATCAAAACTTAAATTTAAGTTTGATCTAACCAACAAAGCCCTTGAGCCCATGTCATCATAGTCAAATATAATTAAGTGAAATTGCTAGGCCACAAATTCAAGTTCAGATATACTTAGGATTTCTTTGGTTTATAATAAATGACGGTTTAGATCCAGTCAACCATTCAACAATGGTGAACCTTGTCAATAGGGGCCAAAAGTCAATAAGCCATCATAAGTGCCTTTGGATTGTTATTGACTCCTTATGTATGTTTTCTAGCAAAACCTTCACTTTCCCATTTCCCAGTAACAATAGCCCAGAGCCACATGGGGTTCAAGCTGCTCTTTTTGGTAGGGCCCCACAATTTCCAAGTATAGCCCTACAGGGACATCCATTTTGAGCTTGGTCCCTATTATTACCTGATGCCCAGAAGGTATGCTTACAGTGCTCAAAGCTTTTAGCGGAATACCTTTGTACTTGTAGATCTGGTTGGGGAGGGCCCTGATACTCCACCTCATTTGCCAATATTGGACAGAAATCACCCTGTCACTATACACCAAATTGATCTGACTGGAGCAGAACAGGTCCTTTGGGATTCTGATAGAGGTAAAGTAAATGGGAATCTGTTGTCCCAAGATACTAGTGATTTCTTCCGCCATATTGACCACTTCTCCAAATTGCCTCATAAATACAGCACTGATCAGCATATCATAGTTATTATTTGGCAAAACCACCGCTGGAGTGGAAGCCTTAACCAAACCAAATTGCAAAGGTAACACGCTGTAAGCTCCCTTGGACACAGTGCTCTGTGCCCCACAGTCACATACACTACTCTGTGATCCACATCAGGCTTCAGCGGAAGCTTGGCTACAAGATTGGTGAAGATTATATTAACTGGGCACTAGTATCTATAATAGCTCGGATTTTTGTGTTCTGAACAAAAATATCACAGTAGGTACATCTGAATAAGAAAAACCATATAATTTTATTACATGAATATCCAAGTGTTTTTTGTTGCCAACGAAAGAGAAAATATCCATACCAAGATGTGGATACTCCTAAGCGATCTTTTTTACTGAAATGGCTACAATAACCCCCACTAGGGAGGTGACGTCTGTGGGATCCGCTGATAGATGCCACAAAAATTCTTAAAATATATGAAGCTTACTTTTGAGATAAAAGTAATAATAAACGCTTTTTTAAAGTTTTTTTTATCTTTTTTATTGTTTATGCAGGGCAAGCCAAAAAGCTCCTCTATTTGATACTAGTATTTCATATTTAAACTAGTTTGAATCTCAGGGCCATGGGAATTTTGGGCTATAGTATTAAAAAGCTGAGTCATCCAAATTAGGAAATATAAGCTTTCAGCCTATCAGAACAAGGGTAAATATTTTGTGGCAAAACCAACCTGTGTGGTAATGATTTGATAAATTGTACCCAATCACCAGCGGATAAAATCTTCTCACCTTGGGGGAGAACAGACCCATGTGGTAATGATTTGTTAAATTGCACCCAATCACCAGCGGGTAAAATCTTCTCACCTCAGGGGAGAACAGACCCATGTGGTAATGAACACCTCAAATTTGGCTGAGAAGTTGGAGAAATCCTAATATTAGTTCTTACCTTATTAAGCCAATTTTGATTATAAAACATATTTTCCCAATGGGTAGTGTTCCACCAAGAATCTTCCAAGGTCTTTTCGCCATTAATACTCATATCCTCGTTAACCATATTATTGTTTGAAGATTGGACATGTAATTGGCCAATTGTAGTAGCAGATTTGGGGGCATTCTTACCTCCAACATTCTTTTTGAAAGTCAAGAAGGAGAATGTCCAACAATGTCAGTTGGGCATCCAGAATTACTTGCACTGTTTTGTTCCAGGATTTGCAATGCATATGGTTTTTGCACATCTTGACGGAACTCAGAGCCTGAAGGGGAATAGTCGCTCTCTTGAATGAAGGATGAGGTATCCACTGGAAGTTATTAGTATAATAAGTTATCAGACTGGGTTCCAAGCCCAATGCAAAGAGACTCATGGGAATCGTTAGGGACAATTAAATTTGAATTAGTGGAGGTAGAGCGTCCCATCTCTACTCCACTCAAGAATTCTCTGCTCAATCATACCAGAGGGCACCGCATACACCTGCTGATTGCCTGGGCAATTAGCCTCATAATGCCATTTTTGTCTGCATGAGAAGCATGCAAACATAAATGGCTCATATCTATAGTTTGCTCCTGAAGGATAAGACCAAAAGTTATCCTAAGTGTTGAAGTTAGGCCAGGGATGTGGCAGCTGAGCGTAAGGAGGGTGAAAAGGATCCACCAACATATAAGGTGGAAGAATAATCCCCACTAGCTTAAAACTTAGTCGTTTCTGTCCATATCCTGAGGAGTATGCCGCGGCGGTAGCAGGGGCTTTCTGCCCCATATTGGGAGCACTGAATGTAGTGGACTGATGGCGCAAAGTGTTAATAATTCAAATAAGCCCCACAGCTTCATCCAGTATGTGAGACATAGCATTATGCAGTTCACAATATGGTTTGACAGCTGACGTCATAGTTATTCCTACATCCTCAGTGGTTAAAATTTTGGATCCCACTAACACATGTGTTTCAGCTGTGAATTGCTCTGCGACCTCCACCAGAAACATGTTCTTGTGAAACTGTATGGTCAGAAAGTCATCCTTGCGCTGCACCATCTTAGCCACGCCACCAAACAGACAGAGAACAGTCTCCTTTACCTCTTGATAAGATAAGAAGCTATTTTGGAGGTAACAGGTGACTTGGTCAGCGCTCTTAACGTCCAAATTGGAGAGAAACAGTTTTGCTTTTCGCCAATATGAGGCCCCTTCCACAGTCAATTTGAACTGTTTAGAACACCCGTGCATGTTTCCATCATGACTGAAGGGTGGTAATTTCTCGATCTGAACAAAATCACCTCACTCTGGGCTTCAGCTGTGAGGAACAGCTGAAATATGTTCTAAATGACCAGAGGAAACTTTCCATTGTGGACTAGCATAGGATTGCGCAGATGGATGTGAATCCACCCAAGTGGACTTGGAAGAAGTTGGATAGCGAGGAGGGACTGTCGTGAATCCTGAGGGATACTCACTGGCTGATCCATAGCATTATTCTCTCAACTTGCCGCTGAATTCACCTTGTCCCCATGTCCCAAACTGTTCAGCAGAATGTTTGTCAATTATTTTCTCAGCTTTGACAAAATAGCATTGACACTGGCTGGCTTGCACCTCCTGTTGAAGCGCTTCATACTGATTTTGATATTCATGGCAGAATTCTTGTTCAGAGTGCAGTTTACGCTCCATTGCATGAAGCCATGAGAGAACGTCATCCAATATGCCTTGCATTTTTGCGTTCTGCCATCCAGTGTCACACACTTGTCAGTTTGCATCATCTACTAGATTAATGTGGGTGGCTCACTCTCACACAAGCTCCTTGTTAGCCTGTCAAAGGGTATCCAAGTGCACAAACATATCTGCATACTATACTGTCTCAGTGAATGGAAGGGTAATTGCTCAGCTCTGATTTTCCTGACTAGCACTTTCCAACTTTATAGCCTGACTCAGCAACTGGCGATATTATGTGTTACCAAAAAGCTGGTCATATGGTCAGCAATCCGCTGGTTACTCCACTAAACGCGAAGTTGACTAAATACAACTGCCACAGAGTCAACGTGATCTGTTATCCACCGCTCTGTCAGAGTAACCCTGTCTCTAATCCAAACCATCACTGCTTCAATCGCTTCAGCCCATTCCGCCAGGTCCATCATAAACTGCTTGGTGTTGCTTCCCAATGTGGTAACATCCCAAATCATTCCATCTATAGGCCACGCCAGTCCAACAGTTTCTCTATCACTCGAGGTAACTCATTATTGAACTGTGGAATCAATTTGTACAAGTAACAGCGGATGTACACCACACAGTTGGCCACATGCACAAGCATCCCCTGAACCCCCAAGAAAGTGTGATCAAGGCAGTTAAGTAGAAGGCAAGTATCATTCTGCTGCGCTTGAACAAACCACATCATGTCCCCAATCTCAATGTTGTGGCGGGCCAACACATTCAATAGCTGGAGGATTGATGGCTGCACATAAACAACCAAATATTCCTCAGTTCCATGGGCAATAAGCCGACGAGGCAGCCCTTTGGTAGTAACATTGAGGTAGGACATATACAATGTGTAGTAGGTTTCTTGGTCCCGTTGGCTGTACTATAAACTCAGAGCATGCTCCCCCGCCTCATCTTCATAAAGTCAATACCCCTGCAGAAGCCAATCTATAATCCTCTGCAGCTGCTGAGGGGTCATGTTTGTAGACCATCCCTGTTGATCTAACGCCAACACAAGACAAGTTCATAACTGCAATTCAAACATAGCATCCTCATCACCCAGCTCTGTCACCATGAAAAGTGCCAGTTCTTCATTGAGTGCTTCCCTAGCTTACTCGGCATATAAATCATGAAATATGATCAGGTTTTGACATAACTAGTGAGGGCTCGCCATGTTGCCCTAGTGCAGATAAGCTACAGTTGACTAATGGCCCCCTGGAGTGAGCACCACTGTTAATTTTTCAGCGTAATTGGTTTGATTCTGCTGAGCTGGCTGCACAGGGTATTAGCCACTGAGCAACGGAATTAGACAATACACATGTTGATGACTTTAGTAAAAACTGATAGATAAATTATATGGAGTAATCGCCCCAATTGACAATTTTATTATAATATAATAAATGCAGAAATTATATATGGACTAAAGAAACCTCCCACTATCATTCTTACGCTCAACTCTTATCTCAGTATTCTGGGTCAATTAAACCCTTCTGCTTAGTAATCTCCCATTTTTTCCCTTCTAGGAGTTTTTGTATATTTTGAAATTTTGACAAAATTCTTCAATTTGCCAAACTATTAATAATTAAATTGATTCACTTCAGCTCAGTATAACTTTCCACTCAATCTTGAGGCTCACCTTGACTCTGATTTTTGATCTTCTGGAATGTATAGCTTATCATCCAGTCATTTAAACTTCTTGACACAATTAATACAAAAATTTAAAACTACAAGACTGGAACGTGGACAAGGGTAATGAACCCACTTTTATAGATGATGACAGCCCAAGTAATTTACCATCAATAGGGATATTGTAACCTGCAATAATTTGATATCTTCAGGACAAAAAGCTTAATACTAAGATGATTCCGCCACTGCCGCCAACTAAGAAAATTGGCCCCCTTTTATACCTTTGGGGGTGAGATATAGGTTATGATTGGCCAATAATGGAGTAATTACATCCCATATGGCCAATGACAAAGAAATAACTAAACAACCATCATAATTAATTTAGCACACTAAAAGCATATGCACTTTTCTATCTGAATATTAACCAAAAAAGGTAATCAACCAATATAAATGGATGGTTAAAACCCTGAAGTGAGGCGCATCAGAGAAGTGCTATCATATGAATAGTGACGTGAAAAGAAATTTACTAATTTGGGAGAATCAATAACCAGAAGTGGTATTGAAGAAACAGACCCAAAGCATGTATTAAGAAAGAGGTTACCAAACATTATGGTTTAGGGATGTCCTATGGGACAGAGATTGCAGACTCAATCATAAAGCCAAATGGATGCTTCCACAAAGGCGGACATCAAAAAGAGAATGACTATGGGTTCATGAAACTCCTACAACATAATTGTGGTTTCACTCCCAGTTATTTTCAATTTACCTTTTTTCATAGCATAATATTATTCCTCAAGTATAAAAAAATTCGAGTTTATTACAATAAAAAAAGCCTTAACCACAGAATCATAAGTTTATCCTTTATTTTCCATTTATATTGGGTTTAAGTGAAGAGTTACCAGTAACCAGTCTGGGCTCTAAAGAAGATGGCACTCATGAGATAAAACCTTGGTTGCTGATAATTCCAAGGAAAAGTTTGGTCAAGGTTTCTGTTGAGTCTTGTGATTAAACAACTTACTAAATAATTCTTAGAGTGTTGAAAAGAGTACACAACAGTTAAGTAAACTTTTCCAATCAGTCATTCATGCTACATCAGGTAAAATCAGAATAAAATCTACTCAGTGAAAATTATTATGAGCCTTCAGAAGGCTGCCTGGTGCCTAATCTGTGTGTAATAGAACTCTTATAAAGGAAGTCAGCCAACGTAGTTAAGCGAGAAAGGCCAAAAAGCTGAATGTAGTACCCCCAACAAGGGTGATGCTATCAGACCAGATTAAAAGAAATGGAATTTCTCAAGAACAGATTGAAGTTGAATTTATGTAGCGCTATCATTGTAAAGATTCCTCTGAACTCCTGGCAAGAGATGAGTAAATCATCTGCTCAAGACTCCAAATATTGGAACTAGATGTATCACATTTACAAGATCAGCTTGATCATATTGAGGATACTTACAGAAGAGCCTGCATTCCCTGCATGCCAATTGTCATTGTTACTTTAGCTGTAAACAAAATTAAAAACTACCACTAATGTGAGTAAGTAAAAAAGTTATTCTTTGAAAAAGAGAATGGTTTGAACATCTGCACTTTAAATAATTTATGGAGATTGTTTAGGCTAGTACAATTTATGCTGTAAACACTTGGCAAGGTCTGGATGAGTTGAAAGATCAACTGCGAGTTGCATCACAACCAAGGCTACCTCATCTCAAGCAGCTACCTTTAAAAGACAGGGTCTTAACTAGTTAATTAATTTACATGCCAATGCACATGGTGCACACTGAACCTATTTAAGAAAATCAAACTTCTACCATACTTCAAGACAATGTATACACTAGGTGAAGGAACATTAAAGGTTTCCTACAATGTACAAAAACAAAATGGATGACGCGAGTGATTGCCAGAAGTCTTGCCAATACAAGGCTGCATGAGTTAAGAGGATCAGAGGATGCTCAGTGCAAGTTTACACCCAGCTTAACTGGACTGAAGTGTAGATGATTTTCCTGTCAGAGTTTGTAAGTGATTAAGACGTCCATAACATGAACAAGACTTTTTGCTAATGAAGATGGGAAAGAGCAATGCATTGCTAAATATGCCGCATGTTACTACCTCAAGGCTCAGCAACTATGGACAACAGAAGCCTTGAATCTACCAACTGCAAAAATTATGCTACAGAGTTCTCTAGAGATGCATCCAGATTTATAGATACACATGAGCTTAGCTATAAAAAGTCAAGTTTTAGCTGAAGGTCATAAATGAAGCCAACTCAATGTCTAAGGAATTTTTTTATAAGACAGAATACAAGGCATCAGAAAAACACATAAAGACTAACAATTCTAGCTACTTCGCTCAGGACAAGAATGAGAATCCCAGATATAAGATTATATATTTAGTAGAATAACTGCCATTGTATTTTTACCATTTGATATTACTCACATATTAACAAAATTAATAATAATTAATTAATGATTATTGCTATTATGTTTGCTAATTTTAATTTATTATTTTAATTATAATAAACCCCAATTTGTGCTCCTCATTCAAATGGGACAAGCTGCCTTGATCCGCAAGATTAAGAAAGTATTGGGGATCATCCCCAATAGGAAACTGGTGGGCAATGATAATTATGACTGAGGCCAAGGAGGTTATGATAATTAATATAAAAAAAATGAAATTTTTTTTAAATTCGACATCAAAAGTATTGGGAAAGGTTCCCAATAAAGTTTTCAGTCAATTCCAACACCAGCGACTTATGCCAAGAAAGTTAAACCAATTAATATTTATTATTTAAGTCAAAACGCTATCTAGACTTCATGAGAGTATTAGGAATAATCCCTGACAGCATTTTGGTTAAATTTGACACCGCAACTTATGCCAAAAATGTAATATATTTAACTAATTTAAATTATGACGAATTAAGGATTTACATCATCATGGGCATTTGAGGATGACAAGTTAAGCAGAGAGAATCACCAGTGATTGTGCTGACAAATGGTAATAGGGAGAATTTCCAGTGATTGCTGACAATGACAGCAATAAAAACCACAATGACGTGGACAGGAAAGAAATGCCTAAAATTAGTTTGATCTCCCTCTTAATAAAATATCAAATCTTTTGTTTGCCTACATTTATTAAGTTTGCAGTGAACAGAGCTTTGCTTAGATTATAAAGGTGGTACAGGAGATCCCCATAGGTTAGGTCCTTGGATAAAACACCTAAAGTGGTCAGCGCAACCAACTTTTAGCCTTCAACTAGATGGAAACCCCACGGGAACTTGGGCAACTAGCAGCAACAATGATGACCTTGAAGGATTGAAGGGGAGAAACCCCAAGGGATACAATAGAGGCTGCTAAACCACAATCATTGGACAAGTCCCAAAGAGGACCTCTGAGCCATAACGAGTGGTCAAGCCCCAGAAGGAGAAGTTATTGGTCTGCTGGGTTAGTGGGTTGCCCCAAAAATTTATAGGGAAAGGTTACCAATGAAAGTGAAAAAGCAAGGGCCAGCAGTCTTCATACTATTTGGCCTGGCACACTAATCGAGTCACCTATTATTGAGAATAAAAAATCTTCAACAACTGCCTTGTAAAGAACTTACCTGCAACATGTGCCATAGAATGTGACACTTTTTTGGTGCTGTTGTTCAATGAACGCCGCTGCGAAGAAAGATGCACCTGCAATAATACTGTCACTAATGCAGTGAACTGGGTGCTCTAATACTGAAGGGGAATCTGAACATGAAGATTAGGATATAGTCAGTACACAATATCACATGCTATGGGAACCTAGTGTAATGACTGTACGTGCTTAACTACAAATGAATAGAACTGATGGAATTGGACTGTATGATATCTACTTGGCACAGACCACTCAACCTACCAGGATCATTAACACCATTAAAAAAGGTGAGCAGCTTGTAATGTCTACCTTCAAGAGAATAGAACCAGATACTGAGGGCACTACAGAAATCACAATAAAGAGTGAAGCTTTTAAGAAGTTTGAGAACATCTACAGAAAATTAATGACTGGGAACCTATTTAGAAAGAGTGTTACAAAGGTTTAAGTGATTATTCAGATGGTTCTCGGTTTGGATGTACCAGATACTGGAGCACCTGCAATACTATATCCTTAAATTTGAAGAAACTGTAGCTTATGCCAGACATAAACTACAACGATAAGTACCAGACATCTGGGACAGTTGTCACGCGTGCCTTTAGAGAAAATTCAGTGGTGCAGCTATTTTTTTTGCTCATGGCTCTGACTGTTCCAGCAGTGGTTCTAGACAACGACCTTTACAAAATTACTAATTGGCAACTAGTTTACTCAAGTTTTTTTCTAAGAAGCACTTAACCAACCAGTACTGTGAGCAAAATCAGCTACCAGCTACCACTGGTTTTCAAGGATAAAGATGCCACTTTGTACAAGAAGAGGACATGAATTATGGAAACTGATCAGTCAATATACCTTAATCACTAGACCTTTAAGGGAGATGGCGTTAAACAACTATCTGCCAAGGTTAGCACAGAGGAAGGCATACCACTGGGTGCTAGTGGGGCCATGGAGATCAGAACTTGTTAACAACGGATGATGCTCTCAATAATTGTGAAGAAACCTTTAGACTCAATACTCAAATTTTAAAGTTGTGATGGGATCAGAAATCAGGAGCCAAGAGTTCTGCCTGGGTTCTTTGGAACAACATCCAAGAACTGACTGTCATATTAAGAGCATCACTACCTAGCCTATTTATGTGGAGAAAGGCCAAGTCTTTGTTCAAGACAGATTAAAAAAGCTTTAAATCCATTGAGTTATTACATGATGTTAGAGATTTTAATGATCTAGGTTATGAGGATGTGACTAACAAGGAGCATAAGGAGTTAGACGAGCTCTTAGATGATTTCAAGAGAATCTACAGCACTCAACCAAATGACTATGGATTGTTTAAAGTGGAGGTTTATATTATGTAAACCCTGAACTGACATCCTGTTCAAGTTGAAAACATACTACTGTTCATAAAACTAAAAGATAAAGTTATCACAAAAGAGTTGAATCATCTATCTGGAGATGTCTTAATCATACCCTCATAGAGCCCATGGGCTTCTTCATTGTTACTTGTACACAATAAGGAAGGAACATATTGCATGGTTATGGAATAACACCGGTTGAATGAAGTTACCATGAAAGTTTTTTACCCGCTTTCTCAAATAGATGATGCCTTGAAGCACTTGGGAATATCAAAGTACTTCGTGGTGATGGATTGGCCAGTGGGTACTGGAAGATGGAGCTCTAGGCTGAGAATAAAAAAAAAAGCGTGCCATGATCAGCAGAATGGATTGTTAGAGCCTATAAGGATGCCACAGTGGCTGTGAAACACCCCTGCAACCTTCCAAAGAATGATGGACTATATATTTTGGCTATCTCAAGCTATCCAGTGTGCTTAACTATCTAGATGATTTAACAGTGTTCAGTCACACTACTAAAGAGAATCTACAAATCTTATGTGAAGTGTTTAACTGACTATGAATATAATCTGAAGTTAAAGCGAAGCAAGTGAACATTTTTAAAGACAGATGGATTTCCTAGGACATGAGATCAGCAATAAATGGATAAAGCCTTAGGAAGGCTTGATCAAAGTCATAATAGCCATGGAACAGTCTCTAAGTATGCGCGACATCCAAATATTTCTCAGGAAGGTGGTTACTATAAGCAGTTTATCCACCATTTAGTGGATTTTGCTGCGCCACTTACCTATCTGTTAGTCAAGGATACAAGACTTTTATGAGGCCTGGAGCAAGAAAAGGTCTTTGAAGATTTAATAAAATATTGTTAGAGACATGAATCCTAGCATACCCAGACAATAAACCAAAACGTTTTACCTGTATACTGATTTTAGTGAAATTGATCTCAGAGAGATTTTGCACAATTAAATGAAGAAGGTAAATACCACCCCTAAAATTAATTCAAAGTCTTTACCAGAGATGATAAAACCACACTATAACGTAAAGAGCGTGCCTGGTGGTGATAAATCAGTGAAGCACTTCCAACTATACTTATATGGAGTACACTCCAAAGTCATGATAAATCACTCATCACAACACTGGTTGCGTAACATGAAGAACACCGATGGATGCATTGCCCGATGGCCTTGAACAAGTCCAAGAGAATGATTTTTAGGTTTATATAAAGAGCATGCAGCAAACTTTTTAATGCTAAAGGACTGTCGTGATATACTGTAATCCACCACCAAGCATTTGAGAGGGATCACTTATATGACCTGATTGGATTACCGGAGGAGGAATGGCAAGATGAGATTGATGAAATAGAGACTTTTATAAGAAGATAATCTAGTGATACCTGGAATACTGATGGGAAACTTAAGAAGTTCAAGGAAAAGTAGTACTAATATTTCTGACCTAGTTATTTAATAGCCCTTGTGATGGAAGCTCATAAGCACGTTGTGCATGGACAATTTATTAAATACAATGGTATACCTAAGAGACTGGTTCTATTTGGAGTCAATGTCAAGCAAAGTAAATCAAGCCCTAGAGCTCTGAGTAACCTACGTGAAATTAAGACTCTTAGAAAAGTGCTTTTAATTCAGCCAATTTTTCCAACATCCCCATTCCACAACATATCCAATGACGTGATAGGACCCTTGCCTAACGCCTCAAGTGAATCTAAGTTTATTATCATGGCTATTAACCATTTCAACAAATTGGTCAAAGCATCAGCAGTCAAGACATACATCACAGGATCAACTTTCAAATTCCATTTTAACCAAGTGATAGTGAGGCGTGGATGTCCTCAGATTCTGCTATCAGATAATGTCTTGAATTTTATATGATGTTATATGAAAGCTTATGAATCTAGTTGAAGTAATACAACAATTCTCAACTTAATTCACTCCATCTTCCAATGTAAAAATATAAAGTGTGAATGGAACCATAGGAGAAATGGTAAAGAAAATAGTGCTGGACTACAAGTCAAATTTGGCTCATCTGTTGCCATCTGCACTGCTAGCATACCATCTTACCATCATTGTATAATTGGCATGTATCCACTAAAGGACCCATATGAGCGAGAAGCAGCACTACATACCTTGTTGGCACCAGTTAAATCCGCTGATTGCAAGACCCACCACCTGGGAGTACCAGCAAGAGTTATCAAAGAATTGATTAAGATTCAGCTTGAAGCATCCAAGCAGATTGAATACACTATCCTCAAGAGTCAACGAGAGAGTCAAAGATGGACTAAGTTACCAGAATTCAGTTTAGGAGAAAATTTCCTATTCTACTATGTAAAGGGAGGCCAGAATGAGAAGTTGCAAGCCATCTTAACTGGTCCTGCAAACTTTCCTATCCAAGAGAGGAGCCAAGTACTTAATAAGTGAAAATACCAAAATAGTTTTTGACTGAATACACTCCCAGCACCTTGGGTCCTTCCCAGTCTTTCCTTGGGAGGGATAGCGGTGTGGAAAATACCACAAGTATACTGGAGAATAGTTCCTCACCCTCTGGAAAGAGCCCCGCCAGTAGCAACCACTACAAGATTTGGTAATACAAGATCATTACATGGACTCAGGAACTGTACTCACTTTTATAGATAATGAAAGCCCAAGAAATTTTATATTCAATAGGGATATTGTCACCTACAATGATTTAATACCTACAGGACGAAGAGCTTAATATTAAAATGATGCCGCCACTTTCACCAACTATAAAAATTGACACTCTTTTAACTTTTAATGTGAGAGATAGTTTATGATTGGCCAATGATGGAGTATTTATATCCAATATGTCAATGATAAAGAAAAGACTAAAACAATCTTAATTAAGTTAACCCAGTTGAGAAATTAAAGCTTCCATCTGAATACTACTTAAAAAGGTAATCAACCAAAATCATTTGATTGTCAAAGCCCTAAGCGAGATGCATTGGAGCAAAGCTATCATATAAATACTGACTTGATTAGCATATTACAAAATTGGGAGATGCAAAAACCAGAAGAGGTAGTGCATCCCCAGACCCAGAAGCGTGTATTTAGAAAGGGGCTACCAAACATCAAAGGTTAGGGATGTCTACCATGAGACATAAAGTGCAGATTTAAGCATTTAACCAAATTGATGCTGCCACCAAGGCGGAGATCAAGAAGAGACTGACCAGGGGCTCATAAACCCGCTAATATTGTCATACCCACTCCCGCTTATTTCCAATGTACATTTATTTCATATCTTATTTTTATACCTGAAGTATAGAAAATATGGTGTATTCTCATTGGAATCCAAGATATTTAAATGCTCTCTGGTGCTTTTTACATTGGATTTTAACAATATTTTCAGGAGAAGATTTACTCTCTTCTACTAAAATAATATTTTAGGGTGCTTTTATACAACCTATATAAAATAAACACTCTAATTTTTAATAAAGGGTTAATTTTTATAAGGTGTTTATTAGTAATTGGAGGCTAAGAAGCAAACCAACTTAATAACTTACTGTTTAGTTTTCAAGTATATTAAGTGTAGAAGTGTGTGGCGCAAAATTTGGATTAGGCTAGGAATAGTTGTATTAGTGAATAATAAGTTTCAGCCTATTGGAGCTTTTGATACTCACCTCACTTTGATGGTACAGATGATGAAGGTCAGTAGCAGGTAGGATAAGTCCATGAGGTGTTTATTTGATATATTTAACCCAATCATTGGGTTGGAAAATATTTGCAACAAGTGAGACCCCCTCCAAGGCTATAAATGGGAGTGGTTGTGAAGTAGGTGGTTGGACTAGGTTATAAAGGGGACGGAGAGAACCCTTCAGAACAACCCTTTAATTTTGCCACAGGTTTGGTTTAACCCACTACTAGCCATAGTGCAATTCAGCCAAGGAGTGGAAGCAATAGTATTGCCCCAATTTGTGGGGTTCCACCGAAGATTGACTAGGGTTTTTTGGCCAAGGTTATCTATACAAAGCCTAAAACGCTCTTACCACAGTGTTGGACTTGTAATTGTCTGACAATTCTAATAAAAGATTTTTAACAAAAAAACTTAAGTTTATCCTTTGTTTTCATATATTGGAATTAAGTAAAGATGTACTAGTAAACAGTATGGGATTTATAGAAGAAGGCAAATATGAGAATAATACCTTAATTGTTGATAATACCAAAGAATATTTTGGTCGAGATTTCTGTTGAGTTTTGTGATAGAATAATGTATTAAAGATATGTCTAAGGGTATTGACAAGATTACGAAACTGGGAAATGAGAAGTTCCAATCAGCTATTGATGCTACATCAGGTAAAATCAGAAGAATTTACTCAATGATTTATTATGCCTTAAGAAGGTCGCTTGGTATTATCTGAGCGGAACAGAATCCCCCCATAGCAAGTCAGCCAACTAAGTTAAGCAAGAAAAGGGCTGATGAATTGACTAGAAGGTAGGTAAAGAATTAACCAAACAATATATTAAATCCCGTTACTTAGAAAATACTTATGAAGCTACCATATATTGTTCAATAAAGTCTATATACAAAGCATCTTTTGTAACATTAATATTTATCTGATAAAGGGAAGGTACTTTTGGACAGTTAAACAAAAAATTTGTAGTCCTTGTGGTTATGAGGGGGTGAACGTAGTGTTGTATAAAGGCTTGTAGAGTGTAGTTAACTAAATAAGTTTTTTGTTTGTCATTATAAAAGAGGGCAAAGAATGATGTTCATTTATTAACAGAATAGAAGTTGAAGCAAAGGTGCTATATACCTCTTTCTTTAGCTTTGAAAAGTGCAACCTTAAGGAAGTGGACATCTAGTAATAGTTAGCATTTAAGCTAACGTCTAGTGTGGGAGTATTTTTGTAACAGAAGGTTAGATGCTTAATGCTGTATATTTTAACTATGTGATAGTAGTCTTTAAGAACATTCAGAAAGCTCTTTAAATTAAGGGAAGGCCAAAATAAAGCAGGTCAATTAAAACCAGCCAAGTAAAATTTTTGTGAGGGATGATAAAAAATTAATGGTTTGACACGGAAATTAGTAAAAAGAGATAAGTAAATAAATCTTTGTCCAGAGTTTTCCAAGTAATGTAAAGAGAAAAGAGACCAAATAAGGCACTTGTTTTTGATTTCCAGAAATAAAAACCAAACATATAAAAATGAAAGACTATCAGGAATCAGCAATTAAGATGATATAACTTTCACATTTAAATTAAATAATACATAAATAAAAATAAGTAATGAGGAACAGAACACAAGTTATTGATCTATCAAAGTTTTAAGCTTGAAGGATGAGCATATGAAATTTATTTTGCGCTGTGAAGTTAGAATACTTAGAGATTAGTCTAGTTTAGAGTTTGCAAAAAAACAAAGATATTATTTTTTTATTTAAAATCTTTAAATTAATGTAGATGATATCATATGAAATCTAAGTATAAATACGATATAAAATTATTATTTAATGGGATAATTTTCTAACTTTGTAATATACTTGAAAATATCAGCAAAAATTTTTAAGCTAAGTAATTCAAATACTAAGAGAAATTTGTATAAATTCCATATGAGTTAGAATACTTTACACCTCATCAAAATTTTAATTTTCTGAATTTCACTCCACTTTTAAGTGTCAAGAGTATTAATTTTGTGGACTTTAAGGGATCTCTGGGTAATCTTTGAGCTGGTAAGAACTTGAAGCATCTAATTTCTTAAAAAAGGCAACAATTAAATTCCGTCTATGTCCTATTTAGCTACCTTTTTCTGCTCTTTTAGTAGAATCCTTAGTTTCAGAGCACTTAAATTTTTGTTAACTAAACTACAAGAGATATTTCACATCTATGGCAGAAACCCTGGGGATCAACCGTTAATTAAGTAAACTACCTTAATTAGCTATACATCTTACGTCTCATTATCTGTTTTCCATTACTTTTTACTATATTTCATTGGTTAAGAAAGTGATCAAATTAGACTATATCTTTATATTTGAGTTCTCTTAAGATCATCAATCAAGTGATTACTTTATTGAATGAATGAATTTATTATTAATCAGCTTCCTCACAGAGAAATGATCAATAGTTCCAACCATTGAAAAATTAACTAAATTAGCATCCCTATTCTTGACGACGTGATCTGGACTTTTTAATACAATTGGCGCAAAAGCTGAGGCTTAGTCAGACAAAAAGGCCATTTTTGGCTTTTAAATAAGAAATATGTTAAGGATGCCTATCATGGATAACCTAGACATTACTTTATACACTGGTTTCCCCATGGGATATCTAATTATATCTTAGTATAATAAGATGGTCTTATTGAAGCCACCTAAAACTTGTTAAAAAATTTTTATGCTTAGCTCATTAGTAAAGGACATTGTAGTGTATAGCTGGTCTTAACCATGAAAAATGCACCTGCAGACCATTTATTAGAATGAAATTTACATATGCACTTTATTTCAGGAACTGTTTAATTAATTGCATCCTAAAATCAGCTAGGATCTTTAATTATGAAAATTCCAAAACCTAAATCTTTTTTATTGAAGCCTTGACCATTACAAAAATCTGACAAATGGTGCTTATTTTAGGGGCCTCCCAGTTGCTAAAAATGAAAACGCCCATTTCAAAAAGTGGAATACAATAATTATTTAAGAGCTGTTCCCTCTAATGGGGAAGGTAGTGTAACAAGATGGATTAAAACCTCTCAATATGAGGTCTCTCCACAAATCCTGAAGAATAGGAGTTTTAGGCTAGCTTTTGTATTACATTACCTATTATTAGTAAAGAACAATATTTTAAACAATGTGAGATAATCATCTACAATTCAACAGCTTTTCAACGGATTTTCTAACTGTGAGCAATATAGCCTGCCCCAGGCATCTTACACAACATTAACTATGAGGAATCTCTACTTATTCTCACAACTACCCGCTAAATAGTGGTAATGGGACCTACTACTATCTTCATTACTCCATGCAATCAGAGATCTACCTTATTTTACAAGTTGTGGGAATGAAGGAACATGAAGGTGGTCCAGAAATTGGGTTGACTCAAGCATTTCACACCAATGTTGTAGATTTATAACGCTGATATAACACTCTTCTGAAATAACCATGAAATAATATGGACTACCAACGCCTTTTCAATGATTCCTGAAACCAGATTTAGTTGCTTGAATCCAAAACTCAAGCTTTTTGACACACAGCTAAAACAAAGCCCATATGATATTGTGGTCAAAGTGAAGATTAATTTCAGCAGGCCTCATCTGATTTGTAATCGGTTACAACTTCTTGAGTCCAGCAGATCTTAATCCACTTAAAGGATGATCCTTGAGTTTGTAAACGCTCTCTAGGGCTCTACTTAGATGAGCTGGTAGAATTTCAGATGACCACATAATACAACCTTTTAACAGATTAACAAATTTGACGATTAAATTTTAATCATATAGGATCAGCAACAGCAGCTGACTGATGGGATTATTGTCAGGCATCATCCTCAATGATATAAGAGGTCATTGACTAATGAATTATCGTTGGGTATCATCCATGATGATATTTGAGGTCGCGGACTGATGAGATTATCATCAGCAATCATCCACAACGAAATTAAGCAATGATATGATATGGGAGCAACAAATAATAGTCAAAGTTGTAGGAGATCATTCAAAGTGTAATGAATTGGAATCATTAAAAACTACCAAACTGTTTTTGAACGCTGGAGGAGGAGTAGAATTATAATCAACCAAAAACAATTGGTTTCACGTCCCTAATACCAATTGTTTGGTCGCCAAACGCCCGAGGATTATGCAGCCTAAGAACTCAAGGCAACAGTACCCAACGAGATTCAGTGCATAACACTTGGGGTTCAAACCAGTATAGGAGCACAAATAATTCCCAGCGGACAGCTGAAAAGTTGTGTGCCAATTCTAACCATAAAAACCCCAAATTATTCCCTAATAAAAGCAGTTAAAACCTGATAACTTAGTTGTTTTTAACATTAGTTGTATAAACGTTACTCTTAAAAGAAGAGTGCAAGGATCAGATATCCTTAAGTTGTTATCAAAATCTCCGCCTGTCTCTGAGAAAATGAATAGTAAAAATGTTCCCTATTATTATCAAAACATCTTTAAGAGGAAGAAGAACCTGTCTAGCGTTGGATAATACACTCAACGTGGCTTTTATGGATTAAACTCTAATAACAGTATTCATACTATTATTTCCCCAGTTACTCAAACTTCAATCAAATCAACGCAAGAATTCACAAATCTTTGCAGTTGAATTCTAGTTCTGGAAGCGAGCAACCAACCAAGCTCCAGACAATAACATTGGTGCTCACTATTGGTGGTAATTGAGTTGTCAAAAGCCAATTTATTGATTTCTTATAAGGAAGAGCTTCAGAAGCTCTGAGCGGAACAACAGGCCATCAATCAAAATGTGCTCAACTTGGCATCTCAAGCCGATGTTAGTACCTTAGAGGAGTGTAAGATTAAAGCAGAAGAGATGCTCAAACAATTAGGAATGGTGAATAACGACATGTGTGGAAAAAGTTGCCTCTTTGAAGCGGAAAGAGGGTGAACTTGTCAAAAAAATTCATTTTAAAAACCAAACAGGAAGTGTATTGAGAATGCATCCAGCAGTTTCATGAGGAGATGGCGAAAATGACAAAGCATATCAAGGAATTGGAAAAACACAAAATTTGTGTGAGCAATTTGAGGCAAATAGGCCAAAGAAAATGCATGCAAATCCAATTGGGAAGACCTCTCTACCCCAAAATATGCCCAAACCATTCACTGATGTGTCAGAAATGACTCCTGAAGCCACTCCTATGGCTTCTTGAGTAGCTGGGCCAGGATCTTCTATGAGTAAAGTAATTCAGGAATTTCGAAATATGACAAAATTGCCCAACTTTCACTGGGATAATGCCCCGGAATTTTTCCGCCTATTTGAGATGACCATGTTTGCCTATGCAGACCATCAAAAAGAGGTGACTGTAATGAACTGTCTTAGCACTGAATGCCATAATCTGGTGTTACCCCACCTCAATGGGGACAACTGGTCATATGCAGAAGAAAAAGCAGCCATTATATTGGAGTTTGGAAGCCCTACTCAGATGGCAAATTGTAAACAAGAGTTCATGGGTATCCAATTACACAAAGATGAGAACTTGGCTAGCTTCACTGACCAGTTTTACCAAGAAGCCCAGATCTTGGCAGAAGCAAATTTGTTGACTGACTTTGATGCATGCATAGCTATGCAGACGGTGCTTCTGCCCTACTGCAAATTGCATTGTATTATGGCAGCAGCACTAGTAACTGAAATAATGACCTCTTAGAAAATGGACCATCTGAAGATGTTGAGAGCAACTTTTGATGCGCCCAATCAATTTTATGATGAAATTCTAATTGAGGAAAATCAAACTATAGTGGAATTAGAAAATGAAATTCAATTGAGCAATGAAAAAGTTGTTATTCAGCAGAATTAAGTTGTAATGAGGAAAAACCCCAATGGATCCAAGTGGAAGGATAAATCAACTAGCCACTATTGGAAAAATGAATTGATGGAACAATTTGCCACCCAAAAATTGGGAGTAGAAATCATGACGATTTGTAAATGTTGTGATTCCTCAAGAGGAGGATGAAACTGCCCCAAAAGTCAGGAAAAGGCCTTGCAATCTAGATGTGGAACTATTTAGCACTGCAAGAGAACCTGTTACACCAGATATCTACATGAAATAAAGTTGTCAGCAGGACCATCTTGGATTGAAACTGGGTCCACCATGAGAAGTCCCAAGGCAATAAATGAGATCAAAATGTGAGGCTATTAATCCAGAGAATAGTGGATAAATTTGGTTGATCTTAAATTAATCAAACGTTCAAGTTGGCAAATAATGCCAAAAATAGGATCAAATCAGAACCCTATCTGCTACCTCAAATTGATGATGCACTCAATCACCTGGGGGAGGCAAACTACTTTTTGGCTATGAACCTGATTTCAGGCTATTGTCAATTCAATTTGACAAAAGAAGATCAGTAAAATATGCAATAAGTTACCACAAAAGGACTATACCAGATGACCAGAATGCCCCAAGGTTTATGCAGTGTGCTGGTGACTGAGAAAACGCTGTTTAAATTTTTATAAGTGGAAAGCCGTATTACCACCAATATTGTAGTCAGCATTAGAGACATCTTCAGGGATGAGTGCCAAACAATATCTATCCCGAATGTCAATATACTGATTAAATTACAATCTCAGGCATTTAAAACAACAATGAAAAAAGAAATGGACGACCAGAATTGACAAACGTTGAAAAAATAACATGTGATTGATAGGGTAGCCTATTGCAATACCCATGGGTTCAGGAGAAAAATAAGTTGGACGTTCTATGTATGGGACCATTTGAATTTATCAAGTTGGCAAATGATGCCTATACAATAAAGAATATTGAAGATGGTCAAATAGCCAATAGTTCTACATAATATACTTAAAGAATTGTGCTTAAAAATATATAAATATGAAAAAAGTAAAAAAATAAAAGATAAAAAGGTGCGTAAAATATAAAAACTAAAAGATATATTAAAATTGAATTTATTTTATGATCAGTGATGCATTTAGAAATATTCCCACCTACCAAGCATGGAGGAAGGAAAAGATAGTGATGGGAATGAGTACTGAGCGTTTGGCAGGATCAGGTCGGTCTGAAACTAGATCCACCATAATAGTCCCTATCAATGAAATGTGAAACCTATCCTGGGGTTGGTACAGGTGGCAAAGTGCCAATGAGACCAGTCCTGGGTTTGTACAGGTGAACCAGTTAATTGTTTATAAGGATGCAAAGATGGGACTGGAGCAGCATAAAGTCATGGGAACTGCACTTAAGAAGAGGTGGCAATGGGTAGCAACAAAGGATAAGAGGTCATCAAAACTGAGCAGAGCATATGGGCGTTGAGTGCGTACAGAGCTGAACTCCACTGAGGACATAGAGATATGAAAAACCAATTTAGGCTCAAGCTAAGGCATCTTTCATCCCTGAGGGTTCTATCTTCCATTTGATAATCTGGTCAAGAGGGGGGATATGTTAGAATTTCAGATGACCACATAATCCAACCTTTTAACAGATTAGCAAATTTTACAATTAAGTTATAATTGTATAGGATTGGCAACAGTAGCTGACCAATGGAATTATTGTCAGGCATCATCCACAATAATATTAGAGGTTGCCAACTAATAAATTATTGTTGGGCATCATCCCTGATGATATTTGAGGTCGTTGACTGATGAGATTATTATTGGCAATCATCTACAACGAAATCAAGCAATAATTCAATATGGAAACAACACCCAATAGAAAATTGTAAGGAATCGTTCAAAGTGGAATGAATTGGAGTCATCAAAAACTACCAACCTGTTTTTGAACGCTGGAGGAAGAGTAGAATTATAATCAACCAAAAATAATTGGTTTCAAGTCCCTAATACCAATTGTTTGGTCGCAGAACACCTGAGGATTATGCAGCCTAAGAACTCAAGGCAACAGTACCCAACGAGATTCAGTGCATAACACTTGAGGGTCAAACCAGTATAGAAGCACAAATAATTCCCAGCGGACAGCTGAAAAGTTGTGTGCCAATTCTAACCATAAAAACCCCAAATTATTCCCTTATAAAAGCAGTTAAAACCTGATAACTTAGTTGTTTTTAACATTAGTTGTTTAAACGTTACTCTTAAAAGAAGAGTGCATGGATCAGATATCCTTAAGTTGTTATCAAAATCTCCGCCTGGCTCTGCGAAAAGGGAACAGGTAAAGTGTTCCCTACCAGGATCAAAAAGTCTTCAAGAGGAAAAACCTGTCTAGCGTTGGATAATACACTCAACTTGGTTTTGGGGATTCAACTCTAATAATAGTCTTCATACTATTTTTGCTCCAGTTACTCAATTTCAATAAAATCAACGCAAGAATCCACAAATCTGTGAAGTTGAAATTTAGGGCCAGAAGCGAGCAACCCACCAAGCCCCAGATTTTAACAGGAGGGCATTTAAGGCTCCTCTGGACCTTGCATACACACTTCACCTGAGGGCACTCTTAGAGCTGTAGCACTTCTAGCACCATGATTTCGCTGTAATCCTTGGCACTTTCAGGCCTTAGGACCACCTGGTCGACCAGGGCCCCAGGTCCCATGTTTCCAAAGACTATAGATTCTAAGAACCCCCAGAAATAATTTGTTTAGTGAGGGCCCTAGGCTTTTGTGGCCAAGTGGAGGCTGTAGCTTTGGGCTGAACTTTCTACCCTGATGGGAACTAAGTTAAACTGAACTTCATCTTCAAAGTGATGGCCGCAGAGCTGGATATCCTTGGAGTGTTTGCTAAGGTGACGGTTTATTATTCGCATATTTAGACACACAATTTCAGCAATCTCAATTATGGTTCATCAACCAAAAATGTCATCTACATGGACAATATAATGAGACCCAGGCTCTGTTAGAAATGCTGAACTAGAAGTACTTGATTTCTACTCTCACCTTGTACTGGTACAATCATTATATATGGAAAGATTATGCTGTTGAATTAACCAGCAGGCCCATCAGAATATGCTGAGATGATTTTTCTAAGCTTAGCCCTAGTGCCCCACCAGAGATCAATACCCTTAAAGCTTTTAAGATATCCAACTTCAAGGAAAGCATTAAAAAGAAGTTTACTTTTGATGAAGCAAGAATTGACTCATTTTCATATATTTTTAATATAGTGATTGAGGTACTTCTGAACATCAGAAAGTAAAACAATTTGCTCAACTTTCTCAGTAGTGAAACCCATGAGATTATAGTTCATCACATAAATGATATCGCCCCTTTGATCAAACCAAAATGAAATTAAATAAGGAGGTTGGGAGAAACCAGTCACTGTTAAACCAAAAACAATCCATTACAGAAATCTTACTTCATAAAAGGGAGATTTTGACCAAGTTCTCAAGTGGGTCCTATGCTAGGGACCAGCCCTTAGTTGCAACGAATATATCACACTAGACCATGTGATCAATGCTGCAATTACTTCCCTCAAGCCACATCTAAAATTGCAGCTACGCATTTTTTGGTCTTAAACAGACTTTTTTGTATATAAGAAATAAATGGAACCCTGAATGAGATCTTTATCTCTGGGTATAAATGTGATGATTTATTTAATGATTATGACCCACCCAAGTACATTTATTTGAAGCAAAGAAAAAATAAAGAATATGCCAAAGTATACTTAGTGCCAGGACTAACGCCACATCTCCAAATCAGGCTGGCGCCGATGTACCAATGAGGTGAAAATGCTTTTCCACATGAAAAAATAAGTTCATATTTGACAACCCTAAAATGCATTTATGACCCTATATTTAACTCGTACAACCTGATGTCTTTGCCTCTGAGAAACTCATGGAGAATAAGCTTATTTCTTCTAATTCTATTAAGCAAACTGTTTATTATTCTTTTACTCATTATTACTGCCATGATCCAGTTTTGACAAATTGTGTTATTTGCAATTTTACATGACTCAAAGGAGCAATTGCCTTAGGGAGCTTGACAAAACCTTGCATTAATTTTTAGATGTATTACCTTTTAGTTGCAAAATTGATAGCTAATCTTATATAGGGAAAAGCTAATCTAATGACCGCAAAAGAGATTTAACACAATTCCAAAGTGGCCACCTCTTATACACATGATTTTAAATCAAAAAAGTATAAAACTTCTATGTCAGCAAAGAGAACCATTCCTAGACTTTCTAAACTCTTTGAGCCAATTCTCACAGCTAATAGTTTTGCAAATAAATTGATTGTCATATTAACCTCAGGGATTTCTTTTTCTTGGCTTTATCCAACTACTTTTAGTATAAGGAATATAGTATTTTGTTCCATTACATTAAATCAAGATCTTTCTTTTAGCTTATCTGCCAAAGTACCATTGTCTGAATATCTGCATGCCTCTGAGGTCCTGTCTGCAACCTCTTACATCTAGTCTGCCAAGTCTACCAGCTGTTGCGCTGCCACCCCCTCTGCCTTTCACCCTACTTATTCCTCAAAGCGCCTTATTTTTTTGCCCTCTGCACCTATCGCCATTGTGCCCACCGCATGAGAATCTGATGCGCCCAATGACTCTACTTTTGACAAGACTGTACCTCCCCCTTCGCCTTCATTCCTTTCATCTTTCCTCACTTCAACCCATCTATTGCTCATGCTACTACCACCTTCTGGTGTGCTGCAGTGACCTCAACTAGCTCTTCAGACCAACAATACTTCCATTTTACAAGGGTGTGATGTCACAATCCATTTTGCTAATCTGTGGCATTTATAATATATGCAACTCAAAGAACAATTTAGTTTAGGGGAGCATGTAAAGACTTGCTTTGCTTTCGCAATGTCAAACTTTTTGGTTTGCATAATCAATACCATATCAATTTGATAAACTTCGATCTGTTGGCTTCAAGTGAACTTCAACACCCTTTCAGAGTGTTCTCCCCTTATGTTCATAATATTTCCTCAATGTACGGTATATAACTTCCCACAAAAGCCAAGAGAAACCACCATCTAAGTAATATTTCTTTTCTTGGATCGCTTAAAAGATCTAAATAAGTAAATTAAAACATTCATTACTTTCCGCCTATTATATATTTTTAATGTCTTTGAGTTTGACGCCAGCTTTCTCTGAATAAAGTGGTGGTGCGCCGCCTCCTGGTAAGTTTTGGCAATTGTTAAAGCGCACCTCTGGCTGTCTCTGCTAGCCTCTCATCTCACCAGTCAAATTACCCTTGGTACTTAGACCAACATCTAGCAAAACCCAGGTGGTGCTTTATTACCCCTGGTGCTCCCCCGGAGCAACATTCACAATAACATTTGGGTTGAGTATAAGAATTTCTTTCCCTATGAAAGTGCAGCCTTTAGTGAAATGACTCTTGCAATTAATAAACCCACCGATTATATTGATTTCCACTCCTTTAAGGGTAATATAACTTGGGCTTTCCTGTAAATCCCAAGACTTGGTTGCACCAACAATGCCTCAATCTTAAAAAAATATCCCTATTAACTCAACTTTCCCTTGGCTGCTGACTAATGAAAATCTAGTGGTCTAGCCTTCCAGCATGCCTAACTTTTTCCCCTGATTAACTACAAAAGGAGCTCTTGGAGGTTGTTTACTTATGGCATCAATCCTGCCCTTTAGTTTTTGATTCCCAAAGTGGAAGCTACATTGCAGGTCTTGCGCCTTTGTGACATTCTGCTCCATTCACAGGGACACTCATCTTGCAATCCCCTTGCACCTTGATCCACTCTGCCGCTGACTACCCTTTCTGGGACCAATTTTTAGTATGCCGCACCCTCTGTTCCTTATGCTTTATATTAAGACTTAAATCATAAGTCTCCTCCCCTTGCCACTGTAGCAGCCTCTGCCCCTCCACCTTATGGCGTTGTCACACCACCAATATAGTGGAACTTTTAAATGGGGTTTAATCCTCCCTCACCCTCCCTCCACTGCTGCAACTTAAGCTCGTTTATGAGCCAGCCATATAAAACCAATATTCATGAATTGCGCAGGAGAAGATTATTGCTCAAGCCCCAGTCAAAAGCTTTAGTCAGTATTTTTGGGCCAACTAATCCAGCCCTAGCCAACCAACTCCAATTGCTGGTCCAAATTTACTTATCTCAATATCACTCAAATCTCTTAAATGGGTAACCAATGACATTCAGCCTTTCTCATGAGCCTCAAGTTTTTTACAAGAATTTTCAAGCTTCCCAAGTCTGATCCTCAGCGGCACTTCTGCCCTCACAGGGGCTCACTAGTTTATAATACTCACCATCAGCTCGCCATCAAAGTGCTGCTGCCCCCTCAAACACCCTGCTACGCCAAGATCATATAAAGCCATAAAACTTCTTGTCAAGGGAATTACCTGCCATATTTTCCAAGCCAGCTCTTTTTAGTAACCTGAGTATGATCAAGGAGCTTGCGTTTTATGGGCTGCACACGCGTTGATGACTCCAAGTTGGTGTTGTTCACACTAACTACCACAAAACCCAATAAAATTTATAAATCCTTTTCTTATGTGCTGGAAATTGTGAGATATTCAGAGTTTTTCTCACCCAGACGTTGAGGCTCTTCATATTGCAGGTATCATTAGTAAGAAGAACTTGATGTTTTTGACCTTCAGCCCTATTTTTCCAATCCCCACTTCCATTATAGCCACTCTAACAAATTTCCTCAGTTCCACAGCAGATAAGAAACCTCCAACACCACTTCTTCATCCAATATAGCGCTTAGGGTTTCCTCCATGGTGCCATAATAAGAGTTCTATCATAGTATGAATTGGCACCCACAAATGAAAAACGCATGGTCTCCCACTCCCTATCAAAATGTGCTTCACTAATACTAAAAAAGAGAGCCCCCAGAATGGTTTTTTATACAGTTTTTTGGGCCTTTTTCATGGGTAGTTTTTTTACAAAGGATTAGACTGATTATCATTCCAAACTTGGGTTTTGCCTTTCTTGGATTAGCCAAAACTCTTATAGTGTTTGGTCAGTGTAGCAGGCTTAAATTAGTAATAATGCCTAGATTTCTCATTCCTCTGCAAAATTAAGAAGTATGGTAACGTGAGTTTTAGATAAATTTCACAAAAATTCCTCCCTCACGATTATTGACAATGGATCCCCACTGAGTGATATCTCATTAAAGCTCATAAATTGCACAAAATACACTTCTTGACTATTTTAATATATAGAGTCTGGAACTGTGGTACCTCAGTACATATGATCTATTAAATCTTACTCCTTAATACTCATCTGTTTGTTACCTGTCATTAGTCACTTCAGCCATAGCATTCAATACCCAACTAAGAACTCCTGTTACAAACTCAAGCCATCATAGATATACGCCCATTATTTATCACTCAGATGGGCTTCTATTCTTGTTGGAGCATCAGGTTCCCTTGATATAGAAACCTCAGTGTATGATAAATAGAACATCAAGACCAGAAATGCATATTATATAAGGATGACTAAGATTAACGCATTATATACCATATGCAAAATTCCTGGGTTTATTTTTCCTCACCATTCAATTAAAGCCATAAATTATAGCCTCAGTATGTTCAAACCTTCCTTGAAAAGCAATAATTCCCAGTTTACGTATTTCAATACGCCCACATTACCAGCTTAATCATTTCTGATTGATCTGCTTGTCCACTAGGGATTGATCTCACAAATGGATGTTGAGTTATCAATTATATGCAATATCTATTGTTTGCAGTATTATCCTGGATGATTATTAAGTAATTTGTGAAGATGATTCATTGGTTCATTATGATGGATAGCTTAATCCTCATCAGGGGTGATCAACGACAATAAACATGTAATTAAATTGTCCATATTACTTGATGACTTACTTGACTTGTAAAGTTGATTATATTTAGTTGCCAATCAACTAAGGGTTTATGAGTTGCTGGAGAGCTATTCTGCTTGTAATAAAGAAACTTACAATTTAACCTTTTTCAGGATTTCAACCTGCTGTTTATAGCTAAGAGTCCCCTTACCTAAGCAGGTTGTAAACTATTAATAATTCGTTGAGAGTTGAGCGAAGGTGTGGAAAACATATTTTGTAGCAACTTGGAAGAGTCACATTGAGAGTCAGCGAGAGAATCCAATTGAAAAAGTTGAGGAGGATTATCGTTTTGTGTGACCCTGGAGAGTTGATTCATCAGCAATGGCTGCTGTATCCAATAGGGGCGCCAAGCAAAGCATTGGGCGTCAAATTCCCTATAAACTCTCTTGTGTTTTTTAAAGAAGACCAAATTGAGATAAAATATTTATAAATGAAATTTCATAATCTAAACTATTATGCTATTGTGTTTAGAGTTGGAAGGACAAGAAGATCCTTTGTCTATAACATTTCTGTGATCTCCGTGGACTCTGCATAATAAGAAGTGATGGGAATAACATCTGAACCTGAGCTGAGGCTAAGTTCTACCAAAGAGGGAAGAATTACCTACAGATTTTCCAGTGATACCACTTAAAATTAGGACAAGCACCAGGTTGGCGTTGGATTTAATGACCATCTTAACTAAAAAAATCTCAACTAGAGTAGTAGTCTTCATACTATTAAAACCCATATAATTATTTATCAAAAAATCAAACAACTCACATAAAAGAAACCCGTGCAGTTGAACAAGGGAACTAAAGCAATTTACTATCCAAAAAGTGTATATGGAACCTGAACATTTAACAATCGATTGTCAATTGAGTAGCACCAGCTCCCAGTTTATAAACCAAGTAATGGCTGCCTCCCTATTGTTAAAACAAAAGCTAAAAATCTCAAATTTCCCAGCTGGTTGCATGTTGAATGGATTAGGCTCTTGTGTAGAGAATTTCTTAATTACACTAGAAAAATGGCAAAATTACATCAGGTAAGTTCCTCACTGCCACCTATTTTCTAAAGTTATCCCTTATTTCACAATTTCCTAAATCCCTTTTTATTTGATTTTTGTAGCAAGATCTATTACTTTAAGTTTTATTCTTAATTTTATAATTTTTTATGTTGGCACCCTTTATTGCTTTTATCAAAAGATTTTTATAATTTAAAAACTTTTCTGCAACTAATTGCGCTTCAAACAATCGCAGGCAAAGCATGCCTTGATTTACCATTGTTGAAAAAGGTAAACAGCTTAATGAGGTATCTACTACCATGGCGCGCCCAATAAACCCTTTTTAACCAAATTATGTGACAATTTTATGATATGACTCTTTCCTTCAACATGCAAACCCAGGAACTGCAATCCAAGAAGAGATTGTAACATAAACATTTCATTAAAACCCAAAGCTGATCCATGATATAGACCAGTGCCTTCACAAGTGAGGGCGCTGGTCTATTTTTTATTTCTTTATTCCACTGTTTTTTACTAAAACATCTAGGTTTTTATTAAGTTTTGGATTTTTGTTTAATTAAAATACATCTTTTGCATTATGGAGCGCATTATGACCAATATGTCCCTCTTAGGTAGCTTATCCCTTGTAAGATAGAAAACTGCGGGGGCTTTATGACACTTGTTTCTTAGTGTCTCAGTTAGTTCCGCATAAATATTGCAGCGCTTGCCAAAGTAATCTAAACTCCCCCCAATACTAACAGGATATAGGAGCTAAAAATAATATAATCTAAATAGCAGGGTTTCACTAAAATCCATGTCCATATGAACATACCACCATGACATCTAATGGATATTTGGCGTAAACAACCCCCTAAAGAAATTTTTACATTACCAATGGATGCTAGACTTCACATTTATGGGCTAATCTCATTGTTACTAGACAAATTCACATATGATTACTAAATTGTTGTTCCTAGAACTGCAATCACATATGTACTACTGCTGCAAGTCAAAACAGTCACCAGCTTAAAAGGTTTGAACACTTATGTGACTTTGGCCTGGAGTAACCACATGCTGTAGCACTAGTGAAGGTCTCATTTAACAAGTTTAAGGAAAGATAGAGGAAGAAGGTAAGGTAATTACTATATGTATGCTTATCTTTTCTCTACTACTACATATGACTTTGAAGGAAGAAAGGCGTAGCTCATAGCTATAATATAAGAAGCACTTTACCTATAAGAGCTCAGATTTACTAAAAAGTAAGTTTGATGAATCTCATGTTTTATTAAAGCACAAAAGGCTATAAGAGTAAGGATACTAGGTCATTAAGTTGTCCCTGGATCATTACCTTTGTGTCTGCAGAAGGATACCATTAACAGGTAGTAAAAAAATATTAGCCACTCAACTTAGTAACCAGGAGGGACTTTTAACATTTTTCACAAAGTGAAAACACCTTTGACTACTCTAAGGACTAATATTTTTGGCCCTGGATCTTAGTAATAGCTATTAGTAGATCAAACTTTAAACCTGAAGATTGGGTCAAATGCACCTTAGTTACTAATGAGGGCCATTCAAACTGAATTAGATGCCGCAAGGTCTTTTTAACGCCCCACAATTCCAGCGAAATAATGGATGTACTTTTAGGAGACCCAAAACTATTGTGTGTATTAAAATATCTTGCCAATATCTTGGGGTTTTTAAAAGATTTATTGTGAACCTTGATTATCTTTGGTAAGTATTGAACCTACTCTGTCATGCATCGCTTAATCTTAAACCATCCTAGCTTTACTATATTTAACCAAAAAGGAGTTCATAGGGCATTAAGTGATGAATTAAAGAAATCCTACCAGTTCAAAGTTAATGTAATCAGGAAGATGCCGTCCTCATAATCTGAGTGAAATTCGGGTATTTCTCATAATGGTGTAATTCTAACGCTTATTTCTAATCAGTTATCCATCCTCGTGGAACCTTTTGTAAGTACTTTTTCCAAAACTAGTAACTTTTAAATGGAACCCAGAGCATAATCAATCCTTTAAACTTATATGTATTGTCCTGATCAAAGACATTCTTTATTTACACTAAATAAAAAGCCTACTTCTAATAATTATTACTCCATTAACGTGGCTGTAGTCGCTAGTTAAGCACAACATGACAACCAAAGAATAGATAACAACGTGGCATACTTTAACAAGATTTTATTTAAAGCAGAACAAAAATATAGTGTAGTTGAGGAAGAAATTCTTGGTTTACTATTAATCATATATCATTTTTTGGTCCTACCTATATGGGATGTACTTTACAATAATCACCAAACATGTCTCAATCTGTCAATAACAGAAATTAAAAGATCTAGATGTGATATTGTCAATATGGGCGCTCAAATTTCAGAACTATGACTACACTTCTCACAAAACTAGGTGATCTATCAGAACTCCAATAGGCAAACTTATATCCTATCCTTGCTGTTCTAACCCTTAAGTAAGGTTGTCTGAACAATCTTATAAGCCAATTGAAAGATCATAATTAAAAACCATAGAATATTAAACAGGGTGAAGAGGATGACAATATATATCCAGTCACAAAAAATGTTTTATAATGGAATTTAAAATGGCTAGCATATGTAAGACCCTCATCCTGGACTGAGGTCATTATTTAAAAAACACTCTTTTGTGGGGCACGGAGCTCTAAAGAAGACATATGATTGTGCTACAAAAGAGATGTTACTGATACTTAAAGATCATGACTATTCAGGAGGTGTTGAAGGCATGCTTAACTTTTAAACACAAGCCTGACCCAGACCAGGGGTACAGCATCATGTGAACCTTATTTTCTATTTGGCATGACCAGCATTAAAGTGGTCAGACCTTGCTTACTAGCCTCCATGGCTATCAATATATCCTTCTTGCAGTAAACCACTTGAAGAATTGGAATGAAGCTATATCTATACCAGTGGCATTGACAAAAACAACCATCCTTTTCCTCTTCTATTCTGTTCTCACACAACTTGGCTACCACAGATCATACTTTTAGACTATAGGATTAGATTTATTTACATGGTGTAAAAGAGCCAAAATCTCTATTTAACACCATCCTAATGTTTGCACAATTTAACACTATAACTTAGGGGATGGTAGAACAAGAAAACTTATTGCTGGCATTAGTTATTAAATATGGTCACAACCAATCCTACGCAATGGAAAAAATATCCGCCAAGCGCCCTATTGTAAGATAATGTAAGTTAACACAGTGTGATCAATATGTCACTCACCCAGACTCAATATTGAAGAATATTTCAATTAGCCGTTATCATAAAACTACTGTTGGAAGCTGCTGTGCTTGGCAATGCCAAATAACCATGTGGGCTTTGGCTGACAAGTTAATATGATTTCAGGAAAATGTTGCAGAAGGCATTTTTATGACCATCACTAGGAAAAACGCACAATATAATACCCAACAAAATGCACTACATACTGTAAGTCCTGAGGAACATCCCTGCATGTGAACAAGGAGGAGTTCCACCATAGAACTATGAAGGATCATAAGAAGTCGGCTTTGCCATTATCAACAATAGAAAATTACCCATGTAGTGGATGAGAGGTGCATCTCATCTACCTTTGAAGGTTTTACACGCTATTGTCCTCACCATAATTAAGGAGTTGTTGGGTAGGATTAGGGGGTGTGTAAGATGGTAATGCATTTTGGGGTCAGCATCAGCGTTAAGCTGTCTTTCCCTACAACATGGTAAGATTGGAGAAATAAGTTTAAGTCTCTTTAGGAGGAATAACATATTTCAAATGCCATCGAGTTGGCCCTACCTTTTTGAGCTGCATTAGTCCCCAAAATTTTTGACTCACTAGTTAATACATTGAGACCATCTACAATAGGTTTAGGATTTTTAATACCACTTATTTAAGTTTGGAATATGGCGTACGCACCTGCCCATGGCTTGCCCTGCCCATCCCTCTGGACATCTTATCTATCTGCCAACAAGTGATTGAGTTGTGAAAACGTTTGAAAAAAATTGGATATTAATCTGAACAATGGTAAGAATGATCTGGGCTTGCATACTCATTCTTCCATGATAATAAGTGTTAGCTAGTATGTCATACCTCAAATCGTGATGCATTAGGGGTAAATTATCTTAATGCACCCCCATTTATTAATTAAGCGATTTCTATGGCAGCAAGTCCAGTAGGTTTTGCTGTCAGTGTCAGGAGAACGGGGGTTGATACAACGTATCCCTTAATTTTTTGAGGCCAGGAGACCCAAAGTTCCTGGTTGTTGGATTATAAGTTTTACTTTTTTTGGCTGAAAAGTCTTCACTCATGTTACAATGCCTTGAGTGGTATATTATAGTTATATGTTTGTCCCTAAATGATTTCAAAGGTAAACTAAATTGTTATTGATGAAAGAGAGTAGTCTTTATTTGCTTAAAATCATTATTATATGGGAGATCAGGGAGATTTCTTTGGTAAATCTCCAAACACTCCAAGCTAAGATCTATACTTGTTACAGAATTGGGGATTATACAGAAGGCTTGTCATTTAGGCTGGACAGGATTCAATCCCTGCATAGATTGGGTTTAAAACCCAAGATTAGAAAGCTTTGGGGAGCTATAGGTGACCGCATGAGTTGGGGTTAATCCCCAATGTCAGAAGGCTGTAATTTTCATCAGGGATTATCCCCAATAAAGGTTTATGCTATTTCGTCAGATTGAGCTTGATTTCCTTCATCCACCACATCTAAATCTCCAGATTGGGTAGGAATCCTGAAAAAGCCCCCTCTTGATATTGGCATAGGGGGGAACTAACGTAGATTTGACTATGTAAGCAGTTTATTATGTTAAACTGACCAACCTCTACAATTGTGTGTTTGTTGCCCCGCTTATACATACCTTTGTAGGTCCTCAACCTGTTGATGCCCAATTTGTTTTTGTAAACTCCAGGACAAGGATGGTGATAAGGACTAGGTCATATGGTTGGAAGGTGTTCAGAAGTTCATGCTTGTCATTAATTTAATTAGTTAATCTACTAGTGGTAGAAGATAAGTTTTGGAAGCTAGAGCCTGGAGTCAGATTATTTCATTGGGAATGCTTCACATAGTAACTTCAGGGGCGTCAGGTAAAGCTTGATCTAACATGGCCGGCACATAAGAAGGCAACTGGATATTTCTTTCATACAAAGCCTGGAAGGGCGACATCTTAATTATTTGGTGGTAACTTATTCTGTAGGCAAAATCTCATTAGTCAGATATTGAGGCCAGTGAAGAGGGTCAGTCATGAACATTTTCTGGAGGGTGGCAGTTAGGTGTCATTCACCTGCTCTACCATTCCATTGGTCGCAGAATGGTATGGATTGGAAAATACTTGAGTGAGTCTCATCAGTTTTGGATAAATCTTTCACTAGCAATGATCGGAAGTTTTGTTCTTTATTAGAGAGAATTATGTTAGGTAACCCATTCTGGGTGATAATCTGATTATATAATAATTTGGCGGTAGCTTTTGCTGAAGCGGATGGTAGCAATACAGTTTTGATCCACTTGGTTAAATAATCTATGCATAAAAGGAGGAACTGATGACCATTAGAGGCTTGAGGGAGCTCCCACAACATCAATGCTAATAGTATGTAAGGGTTCACAGGGTTGAACCGCTGGATGTTGAGATTGGGGATTAGGTCCAGCTTGACTTTTACATACCAGGCAGGCCTCTAATACATCTTGGAAAGAAACAAGCATTTCTTTCAAATAACATTGAGTCTGAGCAACTGGTAAGTTTTCTAAATTCTCCATGGTTGACTTGCTAATGTCCCTCCAATATGACGTCTGTTTAAGCTGAAGGTCGTACATAGGGCAACCATTTTTGGGACATGTGTTTGTACAGTTGGCCATTTTTGACTTCAAGATTCACCCATATTTTGCTAATTCCTTTTGAAGGGTCGTGGATTCTTCTTTCCATATTTGCAATTGAGTTAGGAGGTCGTAGAGTCGATCCTTTTAAGGGTCATTTAGAGCTAATATGGGAAGCTGGGATAAGCAATCCACATTTTGGTGTATAGGCCCTTGTCAATGTATGATGGATTAGTTGTAGTTTTGAAGTTTTAACGCCCATTGGACTAACCTCCCAACAGGGTCCTTCATTAGCTGTAGCCATTGCAAGGAAGCATAATTGGTGATAATGATAAAACGTTTTTTGTATAAATAAGGTCAGATATGTTAAATAGCCAGTAGTCCCACCAAGCATTTGCATTCCGTAATGCTTTAATTGCATTTGGCTCTGGTTAGGCTTTTGCTATGGTAGACAATAGTATTGTCCACTTAGTTTTTGTTGTGATGAGATAGTATGGCTTTAATGGCTATTTTGCTAGAATTAGTAAAGAGGAGAAAGGGTTTATCGAAATTAGTATGAATAAGTATTGGAGAATGGGAAAGAGATGTATAGCAGGTCAAAAGGCTGCTGTTGCTCTTCTTTTCACTGGAAGGGCATTCCTTTTCACAATAAATATACTAGAGGCTCAGTGGTGTCAGAAAAGTGGGAATAGATTGGTGAAAATTTCAACCATCTCCCCAAAAAACTTATACATTTAGTAGGGGACTTAGGGTGAACATCTTAGTTTTGACCAGGACCTTGTCATCCATTGGAGATATTCTTGCTTTCCTTATTTTATGGTAAAAAATCCATTTCGCTCTAAAAAAGGAGCGCATTGACAGCTTTAGATACAACAAGGCTTGCCATAACCGCTGAAAAAACTTGCTTAAGATGATCTATGTGTTTGAGAAAGGTTATAAAATGGTATTATTGCTGAAATAAACTAGCATACAATAACGTTTCAAATTACCTAAAAATACGTTTATAGTGATTTAGAAAGTAGCAAGAACGTTACTTGACCCTGCAACATCTAAGTTGGCTCAAATATACCTTATCTTTGAAATGAGGGCGTATTTTTCATGGTCTTCAGCAACAAATCAACTTGCCAGTACCACTGGCAAGATCCATAGCCAAAAAAGTGGGAACCCAACATCACGAATAAGGAATCATTTATAAGTGGCAATGTAAAGCTATCTTTTTTTGCCTTAATCAAAGGCGGCAACATTCCATGAAAACATGGTCGCCACCATCCTTATTCCAAGTTAATAGGAGTGGGGGTGCCCAAGGCTTTTAGAAGGCACAAGTAACCAGGCTTCCAACAGTTCTGTAACTTTAAGGCCACTTGAGCTTACTCAACTCTAGATCTTTGATATGGCTGAGATTTAATTGGAGGGTGAACCTCAGTTCCAAAATTAAGTGAATTACCCCAGAATGTTTTCTGTAATCACTTGGTCCTGAAAAAAATATTACAATATTCCTCAAGGCTGTAATTGACGTTATGGCATTTTTCAGGGGTGAGAGTGTCTCTAATTCTACTTTTGACCAAAGCTATGGTGGGTAGGGGATCGAACCATCTTTCTTGTAAAGAGATAAAACAACTCATGTCAGCAATGTTTTCAATGGGACATAGTTTCACACAATTTTTAGGAGAATACTGCGGGACTCAGAGGGTTTGATTATTATATCCCTAATATAATATAGATAGCTTTCCCATAAGCAGGATCCAAAATTCCTATACAGATCAACGCTTATTTGATTGAAGGTTTTGAGTGTCCACTTAGCTCCAAATCTTGATTAGTAGGGGTGAGAATCTTGATCCTTGTTAGCAAAATTTGTGGATTGCTCGCATGATTATTTAAATCCTGCATGGTAAATCAAGCTGAAGTTCAGCCAGTAGATCCTCAATTTTGCCAGTTGCTTACAGTTTTAGAACCATTTGGAAATGAACTAAGCATATGAAAATGGCTCCAACTTTTCTAGCCGATTTTGGGTTCAATTTTCCTGTTGTGTTTGTGAACTTCAGCTGAGGCAGGCAAAGTGGCAAGCTGTGGATCCTGAGATTACGGCTTTCCAACACTCTTCAAAAGCAACTTAAGATAAAAAACTGGAAAGAGGATTAGTAGAATAGATTTTTATTTGACTAGATTACTTGATAAGAATTCATAAGGACAAGCGCTGTTATTTATACCTCTAGGGCATCTCCTGACCACCTTCAAGCATGCAATGTCAACAGATATTTTACCACCTCACTTCAGCCCTTGAACTGATACAACAGAGACCTATTGCTAGTTTTATTGTTGGCAAAATACTCTCATATTCAGGAGGATTACAGGGATAAAAATTGCAACAGTGAGTGTGCAAAATGGTCTCAAATAACTCGAAATGAGTTTTGTCATACTGCTGACAAAATAAATATCCTAGGAGATTTGTGGTCAATACAAATAAATGACATACCCTTAATTAGCTGTCAGCAGTCCTCTCTCAATAGCACTAGGTACTCCAATTTGGGTGGTCCATGTGTAAGTGCTATCATGCCAGTTAGTGTATTGACATACAAAAATTATTTTAGGACCAGCTCCAAATATGTTTTCATCATACTACTGACATAAATGACTCCTTAATTGGGATATCAACTGGCCCTCTCAATAGCACTAGGTACTTACATTTGGGTGGTCCCTGTGCAAGTGCTATTATGCCAATTATGCATACTGGCATACAAATGTGCCCTAAGGTAGGAAATTGATTATGTTGTTCATTTGTTTGATTGTCATGGGACTTTTAAACGTTAACTTTGGGTCAGTCCCAAATTATTTTATATATGGATTTCTTAATATTGGTCCCAATTTGTTGGGACTAGTTGCTGAGGTTTTGGGCAGCAATAATTGGCCCAACTGTTTGAGTATATTTGGCCTGAGCTACTTATAGAACAATTAATTTTATCAATGTTGAGTTGATCAGCCTGGATGAGTAGTTGCAGAGAAGGTTGGTTTAAATGTGTGGGGATATTCAGCCCAAGCGTTAGTAATATAATTAAATCCATGTTGCAATAATCAGCCCAAGCCGTGTTATTACAATAGAGTTTTAATTAGATCATTAGTTTAAGCATTAGGAGGGAAAATCAGCCCAATCTGTTGGTAGTTGAAGGGTTTATTTTTGAGTCAATCACAGAATTTGACATATCCCCCCACTTGACTCAAACATAAGCCCTATGATTCCCAATTAACCTTCATTGATCATTGTCAACGTTAATTTTGGCCTGACTGGCTGACAAATCTAGATTTGAATTCTTTAATTTTTATTTGAGGTGGGCCAACCTGGGGATGATACTGCACCAAATTTGAGGAGAAATTGAATGAATGGGAGAGGAGGATAAAATCTGGAAAACTTCCATGCGTGGCATATGATAAGCCAGGAACTCCATGGACCGCCTTTGCTATTTGCTACCTCAGTTCAGGGCATTGGTGCGCAACGCCAACACAGTCATAGTTGTCCCCTATCCAAAGTTCCTCTACCAGAATTGAACTTGGGGAGGCAGCGGTCTAGAGTTGAATTCATAATTTTTAATTTTGGCCAGACCAACTGACAATTCTTGAGTTAAATCCATTTTTGGTCCAAATGGCTGACGAATCTGGAGTGGAATCCTCTTATTGTTATTTTTAGCCTGAACTGCTAACAATTCTGGTGTAGGATCCTCTCCCCACCCCAAGTGCAAACTAAATTAGTAATTAGGTATTGTATATATTTTTTTGTTTTTTAGTTTATATACTTTTTCTATATCTTTTTAATCTTTTTTTATTTTGTATGCAATGCTAATATTTTATATGTTATGTTTTTTATTCTTTTCTCATTTTTTCTCTTTTTTATATAGTTTTTTCTTTTTTGATTGGCCATCTTATTGAGTCTTTTTAGTTATTGGACTCAGTCTGGTTAGGGTTGTTAATTTCTCAGGAACAGCTTCTTGACCATTTTGGTGTATCAATGTTCATAATTGGCCCTCTTTCCATTGAGGAGTATCTGGAGTTGGGATTATTGTATCTGCATGAGCTCCCCCACTGCAATAAGACCAGGAAGTAGGAAGTACCCACTTCAGAGCTAGATTACATCTTGTTACAATTTTGTCTGGCCAAATCTGCCAGAAAAAGGTTACATTGGTCTCTTTCAGAAAGTGTCATCAATTTTGAGTGAGCACCAATTGTCAAGTTCTGAGAATTGCTCACTTGATTATTTAAATTCTGCATGGTAAATCAGGCTGAAGTTCAGCCAATAGATCCTCAATTTTGTTAGTTGCTTATGGTTTTAGAACCGTTTGGAAATGCACTAAGCATACAAAATGGCTCCAATTTTTCTGGCCAATTTTGGGGTTGATTTTCCTGTCATAAACAGGAACTTCAGCTGAGGCAGGCAAAGTGGCAATCTGTGGATCATGTGATCTCAGCTTGCCAACACTCTCCAAAAGTGACTTGATTTAAAAAAACTGGAAAGAGGATCAGATAAAATAGACCTTTATTTGATTAAATTATTTTAAAATAATTCATTAGGCCAGGCGCTGGTAATTATACCTCTTAGGCATCTCCTGGCCACCTTTGAGCATGCAATCTCAACAAATATTTTAACACTTCAGTTTGGACCTTGAACTGATATGAATGAGACCTATTGCTAGGTTTATTGTGGCAAAATACTCTCATATTCAGGAGGATTACAGGGCTGAAAATCGCAAAGTGAGTGTGCAAAATGGTCCTAAATCACTCCAAATGAGTTTCGTCAAACTGCTGAAAAAATTCAGATCCTGGGAGATTTTGTGGTCAATACAAATAGATGTATTCTTAATTGGGCTTTCAGCAGTCCTCTCTCAATAGCACTAGGTACTCCCGTTTGGGTGGTCCATGTGCAAGTGCTATTGTGCTGATTATGTGTACTGTCATACAAATGTGCCCTAAGGCGGGAAGTTATTTACATTGTTCATTCATTTAATTGTCCATGGGACTTTTGAACGTTACTTTGGGTCAGTCAAAAATTATTTTGTATACAAACTTCTTAATATTGGTCCTAATTAATTGGGACTATTTGGCAAGGTTTGGGGTAGTGATAATTGGCCCAGCAGTGCGAGTATATTTGGCCCCAGCTACTGATAGAATAATTAAATGAATCAACATTGAGTTTATCGGCCTGGATGAGTAGTTGTAGAGAAGTTTGGTCTAAACCTGCGGGGATATTTGGCCCAAGCTTTAGTAATATAATTAAATACACGTTGCAATATCAGCTCAAGCCATGTTATTGCAATAGGTTTTTAATTAGATTATTAGTTCAAGCATTAGGAGGGAAAATCAGCCCAATCTGTTGGTTTTCAAAGGGTTTTTTTGAGTCAACCACAGAATCTGACACTTGTATTCACAATAACTTATAAGCCATAGGGCATTTTAATAAGATGGGGAATACAGAGGGATCCTATCTTTGGCGTCCAAAGACTCAGGTATAACTTACTTTTTCTTTAAGATTTTATTTGACTGTGCAAGTAGAGGACGGATATTTGAGGAGGCATGTTTGTTTTTTGGGGCTCTTTTACTTTTAACTAGGAGTTTAAATATAAAAGGATCTTACCCTAATAACAAGAGGTATCTATCTTTAAAATTAATATGTAGTTAACCTCACGCATCAGTTGGACTCCAATAAACAACTCATAATTATCACTTTTAATGCATTACCAGGGGCATTAATTAGAAGTTTTGAATAGGATGGGCAAGGAAGAATATTCCCCAATTGCCTTAGTTGACTGATTAATTGATGTCCCGTATTCAGCTTTGTGAAATAAGTCTGGAGCCATTTTTTTCTTATAAGTTGGCAAGATAAATGTTAACTTGTGAACTGGTATCAATTATTGCCAGGGCTTTAACCTTGTGAACGGCTAACTCCACCTGAACAACCAATGATATGAAACGGGAATTAATAGCTAGTAGACTGTCATTAGGGATTTACAGTAAAGCAAGTGGAGGATTTTTGCAGCCAAGCTTGGGGATGTTTAATGCATTTAAAGGTTTTATCTCCCAGCTCTTGGCTTTCCATAGAGGAGCTGACCTCCAAAATTTGTTTGGGTAACTGAACAATATAAAAATAAGAAAGCTGAAGATCTTCATCTTCTTGAATAGAAAGAGATACATTGCGTTTTGCCAGGGCAGCTAACACAAAACATCCTGAGGTTCTGGGAATAGAATTAAGGCTAGAATAGGGTCTTAAGTCAAATGAGCTTCTCAGCATAGGGAGCCTCTTGCCCTAAACTAACCGTTCTTTTGACATCTTAATATGGCAACTGTGACAAAAATTTACAGTATGGTTGATTCTTTGCAGAAATTGTAGAATAATTCAGGTATAGGTGATTCAGGGGGTGTAACTGCTAACACTTGGGGCTGGGGCTTATTATTGTAATATGAGGTATCCCAGTGGGTTTGTGTAGTTCATCAGGGATCTCCAGGTGGCTTCTTTGATATGGAGGAGGGACGTCAAGTTATACTTCACAGCTTTAAGATAGAGTAGAAGATTAACCAAAATTTAAACGCTGAAAACGAGGGGGTGATAGCTCATCTAACCTAAGGTAATCCCCTGCAACCAACGTTTAATTCTTGAGGTGAAAACAATTCATGAACTCATTGATGGTCTGATCCCATACTAAGGCTTATTCTCATAAAGGTTTGTTTTTGGCTATATTAGTCTAGTTCGCTCCTGTATTCCCAAAGCAAGGCAGGCTTGGCTTCATTCCACATGCGGCAATGCATTAGATGAGAAACCATTGTATCTTGAGCCATGCGGCTAAGATATTTTGTCAGGTGTTTGAGCTGTTGGTTGTCAGTGACTTCTTCCATAACGCTTTTGTAGCAATATAAGAAAGAGAAGATGTTCCCCTATCTGAGGACCTAATTTTCTTTGAACAAGGGTTTAAACGTACCACTTGGGGGTTGGAGGCTGGACAACATGATCTGACACCAGAATTGTACTTTTACCTAACAAAGATTTGGTATCTTGGGAATATTCTTGAGGATGAAGCACATCCACTTGACTTCATAGGTAGTTAGTATCTTCAATTACTATATCTATTTAATCATGGGTGGCATGAAGAGCCAATTGCATGGTGATGGATGATTTAACTGCTGCATTTTATTTATAACTCAATACTGGCATCTCAGAGTTCAAGTTGATGTTGCTTGGTAGTGAGCACCCTTTGCTCCAACCCAAGTACCACAGCAGGTAGGGTTGCAAAGTTCCTGAGGCGTTCATGGTGAGCGGTTAGGGAAATTTCAGGGGAGAGAGGAACTCAATCCTGAGTGATTTGGGCTCCTTGGGCGGCGCTTCCTAATTGGACATCAAGATTTAACTTGCTGAATTAATGCTTGGAGGCATTTCTTCAGGGATTCCTGGGTCAGCACTAGGTCCTGGAGGTCCCAGTGACCCAGGGGTCCCCATCCACCATCATGTCCATCAATACTAGGGGTCTGCACTCTCCAGGCACTCCTTGTGGCCCTGAAGAATGGAGATTATCCTGACCATCACAAAATTTTCATAGATCATTTTTTACAACAACCAGAGGCGTTCATCCATGGAGGTCATATAGTTTCAACTTTGTTTGTAACTTGGGGTACTTACTCTGATCTGATTATGAATGACGACCTCTAGTTGACTAAAACAATTAGTGAGTTACATTCAGACAAATCACATGATCCCTTGATCCAGATGGGTTAAAACTTCTTGTATTTTGTTGATAAGCTGCCAATTTTCCAATATAGCATTTCAGTTTTTACTGCTGAGCTGAGAGGCAGATTGATAGAATTGGAGGAGTTGCAAATGTATTTTCTCTGATAACTGCAAATGGAGTAGTAGTTCATGATGATGGAACACTGCTACTTGTAATAGATGATACATGGTGGGATGTACAAATTGATGCAAATAGCGTTCCATACATCCATCTTCCACCTGATCTACATCAGGCAAAGAACTTTATCTCAATTTTATTATGTGGAAAATACTGCAAGAGCCTGTCTTCTAGTAGCTCAGCCTCCATGGTCAAAGGCCCCAGATAAGAGGAGATGGAGGATTCAGAGAAGCCTGATAAATACAAGGGATAATGATCTGCGGATGGAGCATAGAGGGTCACCTCCAATGATGGGGAATTGAATGTCATGGGTCACTGATATACATCCCACGTGCATGAGTTTGCCTGTCACTGAGGCTGGCAGATTCATGATCCGTGGCATTTTCCAAAGCCAAATCGTTGTAATTGTTTATTTATTTTATATTGTTACCATGAACTTGGGGTAAACCTGGAATGGAACATCAGTTTTGCCTATACCACGCGGGTTCATACCACATATCCCTTAATTTTTGAGGCCAAAAGACCCAAAGTTCTTGAGTGTAGAATTATAAGTTCTAGTTTTTCTGGCCAAAAATTCTTCACTCAGGTTACAATGACTTGAGTGGTAAACTTAAATATATGTTTGTCCCTAAATGATTTTAAAGGTAGGTAAATTGTTATTGGTAAAAAGAGAGTAGTCTCAATTTTATTAAAAATATCATTATACAGAATTCAGAAAATTTTCTTTAGTAAATCTCCAAGCATTACAAGCTAAAATATATACTTGTTACATATCAGGGATTCTGCAGAATGCTTGTCATCTAGGTTGAACAGGATTCAATTGCCGCATATCTTGGGGTTAAAACCCAAGATTAGGAAGCTTTGAGGGAGCTATAATTGACCGCATAAGTTGAGGTTGATCCCCAATGTTGTAAGGCTGAGATTCTCGTCAGGGATTATCCCCAATAAAAGATTTGGGCTATATCATTGGGATTGAGCTTGATTCCCACTGGCCAACCCATCCTAATCTCCCATTTGGTTTGGAATCCCAACAGTCAGTCTATTCTTTTATTCAAAATTCTTTTACATAAATACTATAAACTCTCAACTTTATATATTTTCTTGTCAGTTATCCATTATTAGCAATGGTTTCCAGTACCTAGAGTTGCGGCCCATAGTGGCATCATTTTTTATAATTAGGAAAACTCTCGTTGATGACTGTACCTTTAGTATTCTGGGTGTTGTTTTGGGTAGTTACTCACCTGGAAGGGCTGCTAAGTCTTATTCATATCATCAAAATCAATGACATAATAGACTGACCCTTATTATAGCCTTCTTTACCTTTTTATATGTATTAAGTGGTGCATTAATATGGCTTTTCTAACCATAATCTGCAACCTAAATTATCTTCTGGGTACTTGTGGGCGCCATGTTCATTTAATCAATGCTTCTATGTCCTATAAGAGATTACCTTAAACCCTTAGCCATAGAAAAGCGTCCCGAAAATGAAACTTACATTTGGTCAGTTCAGTTATTTCAAGAGCCACATGTATGTAGTAAAAGAGTCACTTTTAATGGCGTTTTGTTTCTTCCCATCCTATCTCTATCTCCCCTAGCCCAGAAGTAATGTACTAAAAGTGTCAAATATCCATTTTTTAATGTTTAAGCCAACATAAAGCAGATGGCTTTAAATCCATTGGTGCACATATTATCTGCAACAAAACAAACAGAGAGTGAGGAAACCCATGAGGCTGAGTAGACTGATTTATTGTTGACACTAGGCCAGTTGGTATTCCTGAAATCCTATCATACTATCTTTTTATATCCCATGAACTTTAAAATAAAAAGGATCATGTCTACTTTTATCACTATTGTAATTTAGTTGGGGTCTCACAGGGTTTCCATTGGTTCCCTCTTAGATCAAATGCAGCTCGGAATTTGATGAGCTAAAAGTGGCGTAAGATCTAGACATGGATCTTGGGATAGGATCGTCTGTTTTTGAGGTTCTTTCAAGGTAATGTCTTGCTATGAGTTGAGACGTCCCGTTCCATTCACAGTACATAAGTTCTGTTTCTGTGACTGTTTAACTGCAATACCTGATTTACTCTTTCCAGTAATCCTTGGGTAAATTGGTGGCGCCACCAACTGATGAATATCAACCTAGAGTCTAGCCTCTTGTTGTTTGAGAGCCCACTGATGTGGTGAGTTTCCTCTTATTGATATCTTCTCCACAGCAATAATTTTAGACCACATCTCTTAAAAGCCTTCTCTTACAGATTTATTACTCAACTTGCCTTCTGAGTGGTGGCTTAAAAGGTTTCTTCAAAATGGAGAAGGCCAATTGTTTATTGCCTCACTATGAGTATTATTTGGCCTTACGTTAAAGGTGTATCTGATAAACATTAACTTCTTGCTATATCCATATGTCAACAAGAGGATAAAGCCTTGTATACTTGGTTAGAAGTCATGCTTTAATAGGAATGGATTCTGGAAGATTCTTTCCAATTGCTTCACATGTAGTTAGTCACATAAAGCACATCAGACCTTATGACGATGTGTGTACTATGGCCATCTGTATAGTATCTCTGTACATGGCCCCTATCTCTTGCCTTTAGGAATTACCATAACCCAGGCGATTTTAAGTCCTGGATATCTTTTAAATTTGACTTAGTAAACGCATTCAACTAAATCAGGGTGGCGGAGGGTTTAGAGTGGCTTGCACGCAATCTGCACAAAGGGGGTATATTTTAGTTCAAAGTAATGACTTTTGGTATCAAAGATGCTCCTGTGACGTTACAAATATGATAGATCATGTCTTGGGCGATTTGCTCCTCACCTGCGCGGTAACACAGCTTGACAACATCTTGGTGCAATTATCTAATCATGAGAAGCATGCAAGAGCTCTTGCTGTAGTGCTGTCTGCACTTAAAAAAGTGGATCTATACATCAAGCCCTTTAAATGCAATTTTTAGGAGGAGGTCACTTACTGGTGATTTTGGTTTTAAAAAGTAATAAAAACTTTCTTGCAAACTTAAAGCTACCTCATTTTGGGACCAACCTCTCAATATAAAAACAACTTGCATTTTTTATGCACTATTAACTTTCTCAGAGAAATTCTAGTGGTATCTCATTTGGTAGCTCCCCTTCATTCCCTGATGGGAAAAATGTCCCAATTAAGTATAATGATACTTGTCATCAATTATTTGATACAATAAGGTGTATTTGTCTTCTCACCCATTCTCAAGCATGCTGACACAACCAAGACCCTTATATTGTCATGTAATGCCTCTGTAGCAGCAGTGGAGTGGCTTTACTCCAAGTCTATGAAGGATTAGAGCATCCTGTTAGTTACATTTTTTCACAAGTTTTCCTCTTTGGAGCAATCAAGTGCAATATATGATAAGGAGATTGATGTAGTGGCATGATTCCTCATCCATTGGTGGTATATTATTCAGAGGGAACGAAATGAAGTTGTTATTAGGATGGACCATCATTCTTTCATGTTTTTAAGAGGCTGCAGAAATGTTTCACCTTCAGGTTCAGAACTACTAAGATCTGTAGTTTCAACTTAAGTACAAGCTTGTTAAAAGATTTTTGAACGTTCACCTGATATGTTGTGTTGCAACACATCTTAATTCTTACCATGAAGAGTTACAAGAGATGACCACGATTATACCAAACTCCCCAAATTTCGACTATTGCCCCCTGGTAGTATCTGGTGTTAGTTGGGATCATGACATAACCTTGATTTCCTGGGTGTTGGCCATCCAAACAGACTGCATAAAAGGTGTCAGAATTCTCCCTTTATTGGGGGAAACTTCCTCTAGGAGTTGCGACTCGCCTATTGACAAATGCTGAATTAGGCTCCCCATTGACTTTAGTTGAGCTCAATTTAAAGTATTGGTGATCAACCCAATAATTTTTTGATATTAAAATTAAGTAAATTTCATTGAACCTGGCAACTAAAGACAAGGATATCAAAAATAGTCAATATCAATTGAGTACATGGAAAATTACAATCCCAACGCTGAAACTCATTCATACGGCCAGTTATGATTCACTGACGACTTATGCTGAGGGAAATCCTAATCCCCTATATATTATTGAGTGATTTTTATATATTTCTCTATTGGCAACCAATGACAATATCTCCCTTACCCTAGGCCTTTATCACCTAGTTCCTGCTTCCTGCCTATAACAAGTTCCATTTAATTCCCACTTTTAGCCTCAAGGACCTATAAATACATGATACTTTATTCCAATAAACCATCATTTCTCACATACTACAGTTACACTTGTAACTTTCTTAGGCCCTTAACACATATAAACATGATGGGGCTTTGGGCCCTAAATTAACAATGGACAGTGAAGGGTTTGCTCCCCTCTGTCCCAACAAAATGGTGCTCCCTTCCAGGTGCCCCCAAGTCCCCCTTGAGGGCTACAACCCAGGAAGGAGGAAGAACGGTCCCTGTCCTGGCTGCTCAGCCATCTTGGTGCACAAAACCAGGAGGGATACAGTAGAATCATTTGTGATTCCCCAGCTGGTCTAATTCTGTTTTAAAAACTGGATGGCCAAGCCCAGGTTACCATTGCCCCTGAACGACTCTCACAAAGAGTTCAAGACAGGTTGAGGGGGGACTAAAGGCTCCACAAAAATATCAAGTAGGATAAGGTAAGGCAACACCATTGATTTAAATCTCTGAGGTTATTCCAATGTTTTTATTATAATATTTTAACTTATTTACTTTTTATATTTTTTTACTACTAATATTTATTCTAATTTTCTCTCCAGGTCCCATTCTGATGCCGTAAAGTGATGCCAATAATCATTTAAATCAGCTGGGATTTAGTTTCACTGTCGCCTATTTTCTTTCTGGGACCTCTTCCCAATTTTAGTTCCAATGTTAATGCTTTTTCCGGGTTCAATTCCTAATGCCAGGACCTCTTCCTAATGTTTTTGTTAAACTATCAGAAATCCATGACAATGCGCTCTAAAAATGGCCAGGAATTAATTTGCTCTGCCGCCTATAATCTTTTCTTTTTTAGTAATAGATGGTACCACCACCTATCATCTTTCCAGGATCTCTTCCTGATGCTGTATCCCATGCCAATGATTCTCATAACTCATATAGCACATAGTTGCCTCGCCACCTATTCTCTTTCTGGGACCTTTTCTTAATGCCAGCTACGGTGCTAATGACCCCCGCTTGGCTCTGACCTCCAGCTAAGGCTTGGAGTAGACTCTGTCAGGATTCTATTTATTGGGTGAAGCATCTTATAGGATTCACAACTCACCTATGGGCGAATGCCAAATTAGTCTTCCCATTAACCTGGGTGAGCCCAATTTGAAGCATTAGGATCAAGTCAAAAATAAGTAATATTAATATTAATTTAATAACTTAATTTGACACTTGTGACTAATGCTGATGTAATAAAACACTAATCATGTCACAATGAAACCCTATTTTGATGCTAACACCCAATCAAATGGTCATTGGGATTCTCCAGCTACTTACGCCAAGGATAATCCCAATCCCCTTTGTATTAAAAGTATTTTTTATATATCTCATTGTCAGCAAACAATGCCAGGACTTCACATATTTTAGGCCTGTATCACCTATATCATACTACCTACCTATCCCAGATCCTCCCTTTCTTATCCCACTTTTAGCCTCAATGTCCTATAATACATCAATGCTCTGTTTAATTAACTACATCATTTCACATCTAATCTAGTTCTTATTTCAGCTTTATTAGGCCCTTAGAGCCTACTATCTCTCTGGGGCTTTGAGGCCCTGATTCAGTATTGGGTTAGTTTGGAGTTGCTCCACCACGCCTTGACAGGTACCATGTCTCCTAGTATGCTACATGTATATGAGCTTGCATCAGAAGACATTCTGGAATAATATTATCTGGTTAAGTTAGGGTATGTGTTGTATTATAAGCATGTAATATCTTTTCCATCATTTTCCAATATTAGCACTTTAGTGATTTGACATTAATGTCAATTTTATTGATTAATGTCAATGACTTTAAGGCTTCTGAGGAGTAAGCTCCATTTTAGCTCTAAATTAATCATAGCTATTTTGGTCAATTTTAAGCCTCTAAGAAGGAAGCCTTAGTTAGAAATGTTGTAAACTTTTTTTCATGTTTAATTCACAGGTTCATTGTGTGTTTTGAATAGATTGTTGATTGATATAATAAATAGGTGGGTTGATAATAGTATGTAGACTATATTTTAGTTGAGCTCTTCACAACCAATATGGTTATTTCAGTTGCTAACGCTCCTACTTATAGTAACTTGAAGGCACTTCTAATATTTTCAGACAATGAAAAATTATCCCTTAAACTCTAGTCTCAAGAGTTAAAAACTTCTGGACAACAAGGAAACTGATCCCTTCACTGGAGTGCTTGAGTACTTGAGAATCACTTGGACTAGGGAAAATATCCCTTCAGCTCTAATCCAAAAATTGGAAATAATTAGATAAGAGAGAGCTATCTCTTCCACTCTTATCAAAAATAGCACAATGCAAGATTGTATAAATATCTAAGGTATTCAAAGTGACATTATATTACTTTACTTCTAGTCTTACTAACTTACTGACTGTTTTTTAATATTATCAAATCAATTATACAAAGGTATTCAGCGCCCAAATTTTCCGTTGGTGCCATAATAAAAACAGCAACTGTCGTCAATAAACTTAACCCTTAACAATTTTACCAAGGATGAAAGATAAACTTTCTCATAAATCAACCTAGTTGGGATCCACCATTGACTAGGTTATAATTCATCCTGGGATGGATTTAGAGAAAGCATGTGCTGATGCCTTCACCCAACCCCAGCGGATTACATTTTATAGCTAGCGACCTTTTAAGTTACTGACTTTTACTCATTAATAGTAGGTCGTTTTTCCTTTTAGGCTAACTTTCATGTTGCTGTCAACAAAAGCGTTGTCAACGCTCAGAAACTGCCAAAAAACGCTATTGACTGGCAAAAAAACCTTATCAATTTACACAATATAATTTTAGTTATCAATTGTTAAAATTAGTAATTAAACTACTTGTAAAAATTCTGGATAAACTCTCCTATATAACATTATATCTGAAGGAATCATATCTGGCAATTTAGTTTTGTATTCTAAAAGGAAAAAATCAAAAAGTTTCTAACATTTAAATGATAACTACATTTGCTATGGGCTCCTTATAATAAATTGTCCCCAGCAGATAAAGCAGATAATACATTTTAATCAATTATGCTGTATGTTGTGAGCATTTTATAATTTTAACAGATTTTACACAAGGGACTAATTATGGATTTTAAAGATCAGATTTATAAAAAAAATTGTGTCGAAAATTCCTCTAGCATTTAGATTACAAAAAAATGTGGTAACAATTGCTGCAACTCAGGAACATTTAAAAACAAGTTCTACCTAATAGCGTAATGAATGCTGTTGTAAATTCAACTACAATGACCAATTCTAATCAGGATCAAGGTTTGGCATCTCAGTCTAATAAAATTAAAAGCAACCAATCAGATTATCTGACTCTCTGTTTAACTGATGATCAACCCTTTGGAGTTATTGGTCTCATCTGCTTTAAAAGAATAAGCCTTCCAAGGAGGCTAAGCAATCTGAAAGGGCTGAGCCTAAATGAGTAGATTAATCTCATCTAACAAAAATTTTATAGACCTAAAAATCTCAAATATATTAGTAATAATCAGCAATATTGGTCCTAAAACAGAAAAGATCTTACCTCGTTTGAAACAAAAAGATCCTTACAATGACCTATTAATCCTCTCCTATAAATATCTCTAAATTTTAACTAATAAAGGCACCACATATTTTGTCTTGTGTAGCTACATTTTGGTCCTTTAAGTTTGAATACCTTTATTAAAATTGGAATCCATTATTGCAACAAAACTAACAATTTTCTGGTGCCTTATTTCAATACTTGCTAGAGCCACAAAACTAATAATTTCATAGCCTTTAAAGCGTTTGATTATCATAATTTCTTGCAAAATTCCAAAACTGGTGCTCCCTGCAAGGTCCTCTTCCAAGGCTACTTAGTGAAAACATAGTTTTACAACAATGAATACTTCTAGCAAAGAAATTCCCTCATCAGAGGAATTGATGAGTATCACAAAATGGGTACATACCAACAGGCAGGAGATGCCTTCTGCTAATATCAACGGACTACATTTTCAAGTTCTTTGGAATTAAACATTGAAAGCCCTGACCAAATCAACTATCAATTTCTAGACAGCCTATGTAGAAGGAACAGTAAAGGCTTAATAAGAGGATCTATTCATCTAGGAGCACGTCCTAATCAAGAACTAGCAGCTAAGTTTAATATAGCATGATGGAATTATATAACAGAGCTGTTCTAATTTAATTAGCTAATCTCACCTCTCAACTATGAAATTAAATCAAAAAACCCTATCAATTATGTACAGCCTATTACTGTACATAAAAATTATCTATCACTTGATGTGGGTAGCTACGTAATTTTACATTGGATGACCCACATACTATAGCTAGAGTCAAAGTTAATATGGAGATTCACTTACTCTGGAACATCAACAAGCATCTAAGGCTCTAAATGAATATTACGCGGATATGTTTGCAAATGCTTCTGGAAATTTTGGGTTAACGAAAAATGTGCAGCATCAGGTAAAAATGGGTGATAATCTACCTATTTGAGCCCATCTTTATTGAAAGTCTAAAGTCAAGGAGGCTCAAGTCTAAGTAGAAAAAAACAACTCCCTGAAGCTGGGCTATTAATGTCTTCCCAAAGTCCATGGACCTCCCCTCTACTTCTTATCCAGAAAAAAAGATGGAGAACCATAGGGTAGTTATGGACTATCGTCATCTTAATGCTGTTACCCAAAAAGACTCATATCTATTACTCGCATTGATGATTCTTTAAAACTACTGTCTGTATCACAGCTCTTTTCAGCCATGGATCTTGCTAGTAGTTACTGGCAAATTGATATGGCCCCCAAAGATCTTCAAAAAAGCGTTTTAATTTTTAGTGAGGGTTTATTTGAATCTACTTGTATGCTGTAGGGGCTTTGTAATGCCCCTGCTACTTTTCAAAAAGCCATGTATGGCTTATTTGGTAATTAAAACTTTCCTGCGTTTTAGTTTATTTAGACAATGTTACTGCTTTTTATAATACTTTTAATGTGCATTTAGCCCATTTGAAAGAAGTAAATAACCAAATACGCCAAGCCTCTCTTAATCTAAAACTATCTAAGTGTGCTTTTTTAAACCCGAGATAGAATTCTTAGGTCATAAAGTTGATTGCAATGTTATTTTACCCTTATCTAATAAGATTCCAGCCATTATTGACATGCCTATTCCTAAGAGCTTGCGCGATATTCAAGTGTTTTTAGGGATGGTTGGTTAATACTAACAATTCATCCCCCAATTTCTAAAATCTTTGGAACCCTTAGTTTATTTACTACATAAGGAAGTTCCTATCTTATGGTACAAATTACAACAGCAAGCTTTTGATAATTTACATCAAGCTCTAACTAGTGCCCCAATTTTAGCTCATCCTTATTTTTCAAAACCTTTTATCTTTAAAGATGCCAAAGATGTAGATATTGGGACTATTCTGGCTCAATATGACTCCAATTTATAAAATCATTTTATCACTTTTTATAGTAAAACACTTTCCAAAGCAGAAGACGATTATAGCATTACTGAAAGAGAGTGCCTCACAGTCCTATCTGCCATCAAGCCTTTTAACCCTTACCTCTATGGCAAACAACTTACTATCATCACAGATCACACATCCCTAAAAATGATCACAACATATAAAAGATCCTGATAGATGCTTAACTAGATGAGCTCCAAAGCTCCAGAATTTGACTTTTCAATTCAACATTGCGCAGAGCTATACACCAAAATGTTGATGGAATTTCTCAACTACCTATATTGACTCTATTAATTGATTAAGAGGATCGCATCTATGACCTAATTGGTTGACCCAAACTATGGTATCCTATCTAAGGACGTTATACCAAAGCTACAATTTTAATCAAGGAAACTTAAATTAAATAAATGTTCTCTTTATAAAAACTCAGGATCAAATGGCTACATCTTATTCATCCTTCTACTAAGACCAGTACCATTATAGAGCTCATCAATATGTGGGGCATGGAGCTGTCGCTAATACTTTATAATGATTTATTTAATTGATGTCATTGGGATAATATGCTGGAAACTGTGCATGATGTGTTGGAAGCTTGATGTCACTTGCCAAAAATAACGTAGTCAAAATCTGATTTACCAAAATGAAATTGTGGGACCCTTTGAACCTTTTTTATTATGAGTATTGATGTAGTGGGTCCCCTTCCTACCGCTATTATGGACATCATTATATCATTCTAGCTATTAACCATTTTACTAAATGGATTGAGGCTGATTCTGTTTCCACTGTCACCGCTAAGTCTACAGCGTCCTTCTTTTTTCGCAAGTTTTCACCCAGCATGGTAGCCTGAAGGTACTATTATCCATTATTAGAACCAATTTCATTTTGCAACTAATATCCAAGATTACTAAATTGATGAGTACCTATCAGTCATTTACAGCTCTATATAATCCTTCTACTAATGGTGTAGTTAAACAAGTTAATGGTACCCTGGTAGCCATTCTGCAAAAGATGGCATCAAATAATCCTCATAAATGTAATCTATACTTACCAAGCGTGATGTTAGCTTTCAGGGTAGCTATCATTGTATAATCAGAATGTCTCCTTTAAGGCTCTGTATGGTTGGGATCCTATTTTACCCTCCAGTGTACAGCCTATACTTGATACTACTACCCTCAAACTAACTAATTAGCTATTAGAAAGTTAGCTGACGAAATTATCAGAGTGCAAGCCTTAGCTTCAAATTCTCTTTGTACTACAACTTTAAAAGAATGAATCAGGACCAATGCCCCCAGACCTACCTTACCTTAAATCAAATAGGAGATAATGTAATCTTTTATAATCATAGACCTGGAGGATGAATTCATAAACTTGATGTCTTATGGTCTGGTCCTTACCATATTATCTATTGTTGGGGTATTAAATACACAATTTAAGCTGTCAACACTGGGACTGTTATCAATAGAGTTCACAAAATTTTTTTTGTAAGTACGTGCCACCTAGGCAAGATCTTGAAGGGGGCATTGTTAGAAATTCAACTGCAATGACCAATTCTAGACAGGACTGAAGTTTTTCATCTCAGTATAATAAAACTAAAAGCAACTAATCAGATATCCAACTCTCTGTTTAACTGATGATCAACTCTTTTGAGTTATTGGTCTTATCTGCCTTAAAGGTCTAAGCCTTCCTAGGAGGCTAAGCATTCTGAAAGGGCTGAGCCTAAATGAGAAGGTTGATCTCATCTAACAATTATCTTATCAGATCTGGAAATCACAAAATATATTAGTAATAATCAACAATATTGGTCCTAAAACAGAAAAGATCTTTATCTCGTTTGAAACACAAAGATCCTTACAAAGACCTATCATATCCTCCCCTATAAATATATCTAAATTTTTTACTAATAAAGGCACCACATATTTTGCCTCGTGCGTCTACATTTTGTTCCTTTAAAATTGATTACTTTTTATTGAAATTAGAATGCATTAGCTCAATGTCTTATTTAAATACTCACTAGAGCCAAAAAAACCAACAATTTTGTAGCCTCTGTAGCACCTGCATATCAAAAATTTCTTGCAAAACTACAATAAATGCTATTAAGAATTGTAAAGTCTTGGTTATTGTGCTTATAGAAATCTTGTTGATACTAAATCAATAGGTGAGCATTTGAAACCATTAGCCACCTAGGCAAAAAAATCCCCTTTCTTCTTAAATAAAACACCTTGAAACTGCATACTAGATTTTCCTAGTATATTATTTAGTTAATTACAGGTAATGGTTGCCTAAGTTAGTTTGAAGACAAAGTCTCACTTTTCTTGGACATAACCATTTTTGGCACAGAGCGCGCTTACTGTCTCAAAAAATAACCTTTTCTATCTTTATCTAAACACCCACAAACCTGTGCAGTCGCCACTTTACAACAACTCCTTAGAAGATCGTCACCCTCCTTGCCATCAAGCTCCCTGAGAGACACAAAAAGAATGCCTTCACCCACGTCCCAGTATTTGAAGAATTTTTCCAGAGAAAAGGATAATGTAAGCCTTAATGTTAATCCCCTTCAGCTGCATTGTGAGAAATACCTTCACAGGAGTAATAAAGGTCTTAAACCATCAGTAGAGCCCCTTTCCCATATCAGCTAATTATCTCACATTGAAGATGAGTTGTCAAGAGAGTGTCTGTAACTCTCTCGTTCCCAGTAAGGTGATGTGGGATGCAAACCCATATTGATAGGGAACTAGCTGTTAGGAGAATGGGAAATAAGGCACCTCAAATGTTGCCTGTGCAAAAGGTACCCCAGGCAGGGGTGTAGAGCGCAACATATAGTACCAGGTAAGTGAGAAACATCACAGCTTTAGTGAACCCCAGAGGGGAGTTTATAATCAAGTGTACCTTGGTGCCAGTAGGCTTGGGTGCCTCAATCTGGAGGGGACCTGAGCGGCCCAAGGGAGCACCTGGGATTTGGGTATATTGTGATAGGAGGTAGTGGCCCACATAGTTGGAGACCTCCTCAAAGAGGTCCGCCACCAAGTTCGCCCAAGGAACCATTAGTAAAATGTAAAATAATGGATAAATTTATTTAAGAAAGTTGACCAACGAGGAATGTTGGTCACAAAAAATGTATTTAAAGTGGGTCAGGGGGAATTAGGGTTCTGCGGAATTGTGCCCAGGCCTTGATGCTTTAATAAACAAACACTTCCATCCATTTTTGTAAAGTACACCAAAAGCGCCTTCATTCTAGTGATTGATTGAAGCCGTACTTTACCCAAGCTCAAGATTTCATAACTCGAATGGGATTTGAACCCTTGCTCTCCAATTAACTGAATTGAACCATCTTCATTTATAACATACATCGTTTGTTTCAGTGCCTGGGCCGAGATAAGGGGCTGGGAATTTTGCACCCCATTAGTACCAACCTGGGCATGCTTTGCTTGCACCCAGCGTTGGTCTAAGGTGTGTTTCAGGTCAGGAAGAGCCTGAAGTTTCACCTTCTGGGCCTCCTGTCGCCCAGCCTTATCTTTGGCATTAGTTCCCACTATTAAGTCATCCAACCATGACATGAGTGGTGAGTTGCTGCCTGGTTTACCTAAGGATCCTCCCTTTCTGCCCTCATATCCTCTACTACTTTGGTAAAAATGAAAACAGGATTTAAAAATATGGTTAAGAATAAGGCCACTGGCAAGACCCTAGGAATCTCCCCAACCAAGGCTTGATCACTGACATTCCTCAAGGAAACACCCAACCCATCCCAAAAACTTGTAAGTCATAGTACCTCTAGTTAATTGAGTCAGGATATTGATAGTAGGCTGGAATTCATATTGAACTTGTGTATTGCTCAATCTGTCCCTGACATTCATTTGATCAACTTTCTTGATAGAATGGTCTCTTTCAAAACTGGTGACAATAGATCACCCATCCTGTTGAATCCGTTCAAGATCAGTAGCATCACTCTAGATTACTCTTTGATCTAGAGCACGCACTATCAAAACTTTTATGATGTGATTTGAAGCCTCTCTTCATATGAATGCAAACTTTCCTAACAATCATTTATTATTTCTCACAGAAGCTAAGGCGCAGAACAATTTTAAGCTCTCTCCCAAATTCTCTACCCCTACTATAAAGGTAATTGCTCTCCTAAGTATAGGTTTCTGGTTTATTGCTTATCTTATATTTTGATTTATTAAATCTATCTCTTTCTTATTTTCTCACTGAAGGAGTATGCACACCAAACCATACTGTGAGGCTATCAAGTTAATATGCTGATATAAGCTCTCCACTGTGAAATGCCCACTGAATTCATGGAGGGGATGTTAGCTCCTTTGATCCAACTATGTACCTTGTGGCGGCAAACTTTTATAAATGTAAATTTCCACCATTGCCAATCGATTTTGAACGTTATGCACTCCTGCAACCATGTTTTGCCTTGCCAATTTGCTAAATCTACTATCCATCCAGACCTATGTCCCAATAGACCTTTAACACATTCTTTTATAACAACAAACAGCCATTAAAATTTGGATGGTTTGTAACACTTCATGCCTCTCCTGTCTATGTTGGTCGCACCAGTAAGACCTGCTTTTACCACATTACAGCCTTACAGTTTGTTAGGGAGGCCTCTATATGTTATTAAATAGACGAATTCTTCACTAACCCCAAGCACATCCCCTCATAAAGTCATTAGGTCATCTGAGCCCTTTTCTGAGTCATTCACTAGGCGCTAATTCACCAACCTTTGCTGGTCAGTCTTTTTCCAGTTAGCTGCAAAAATGCTGGTCATGAATAATTTTTGCATCTTATATGCTAACCTAACACCCAGAAAGTTCCATTGTATAAATTACAGGTTGCATAAATAAACCTAATTCTATGAGTAAAAAGAAATTGACAGCTTCAGAGAATTGTCAAAATTTGGACTACTTGATGTGACTCAGAAATGCATTCTTTATTATTCCACAAAAACGCTTAGAAGCCCTAACAGATGATCAACGAATTCAGCACTATGGTAACAAAGTAGATTCTAACTCTTAAATTTCTGGCCTATTTGGCATAGCGGAGCAACAATTACTTTCATTTTAAAGGAGATTCATACACTTTTTATTCAAAAATTAATTAATCCTTCACAAAGCCCTTGAGTCAGCACCATTATTATCAATAAGAAAATTTATAATTCTAACAAAGTAATGATTGGATATCATTTCTTAATAATATCAAAATAGATTAACTATACCCTCTATTACAAATTGTAATACCATTGAATGATTAAGGGGTACAAATTACTTTGATTTTTTAGACTTCACTGTTGATACTAGAAGAATGGCCTTCATAAAGTTAACAGAAAAATGTACAATCATCACCTCACATGAATTATATTTACTGAACTGCATGCCTCAGGATTATGCAACGTGTCCACTGCTTTTTTGAAGAGTTATGAAATCAGTTTATGTGTCCTAAAGCTAAGCTACATCCTTGTGTATCTTGATAGAACAGGTATTTTTCATATTTTTATTCAGTGGTTGACTTCATTAGAAAAATTTATAAGTGGCTCTTATAAGCTCAATTAAAGTTATATAAAAAATGTCAATCATTTAAATCTCAGATAAAATATCTAGGCCACATTGTTGGTATTTAAGGAATAAAGACTAAGTTATATAAGTTTGAGGCTATTGACCGCTTGAAAAGTCCAGAAAACAGTATAAACGTACATGTGTTTTTAGAGATGTTAGTGTTATATTGGCAATTTTAATTTCGGATTTGCTCAGATGGATGAACCTCTGTTTCACCTACAAAAAAAGAAAAAACTTTACATTGTACCTTGAAGTGTGGAGACGCATTTGAGGAATTAAAAAATGTTAATGAAGGCTCTTATGTTGTTAACTTAAATTTTATTTGTTCCTTTTTTGTACTAATATGGACCAACCCTAAAGGGAGGCAACCACGCGTCTTTATATGTGAGCTCCAAATTAAGTCCAAATATAAAATAATTCATTATGGAGCCTCAGCGCCTAGCCTAATCTGTCATATAAGATGTAATAAGGGCTTTTTTCAAGTGCAGACCTGAGGACACACATCAGAGTGACAAATTGAGAGTTGGAATCGGTTGTATGGGAAGGAGGGAAAAGAACTTTATGTTAACTTCGTTAAAAAAGACATGTTAATTGCACCACCTCAAAGGAATGGCCTATCTAAAGCACGGCATATTTCATTTGGTTGAGAATACAAGTAGTACTCTTGAGTCATTGGTATGTTTGTGGTAGGTGATGTTATACATTGACAGCTTTTCAGCATCCTTTCATGTATGTCCATGGCAAATGCCTTCTCTTTGATGTCATCCTGGACTTCCTCAAAAGAAGTTTGAAAGGAATTTAGGACAGAGAATGCCATTGATGAGCGGCTTCATGGCCACATGGAGGGCTTGGCAGAGAGTAACGTTGGTGGGTGCTGTGGCATTTAGATGGTGAGATAATAGTGGGTCTAGTATGCCTTAGATCCTGAGAAAAGGCAATAAAAACATATAGGAGTGGTTTGAAATATTAAAGAATTCTGACAAAATTAATTTGGGGCTCATGGGGAAAGGTTCACCAGTATTTTTAGTAAACCATTCAGGAGAATTGATGTGGTGGAAACATATAAACATTAGCCAGCCACAGGATTAATAGGCTGGATACTGGAGTGGATGCACTAAATCTCTGTTTAAGGAAATTTGGCTGGTTCAGGAGCAGAAATTGAATCCTGCAAAATATAGAGAAGATCTTACCTGATTGGATGCTGCAGGAGGAGCTGCAGTTGCAGTGGTTGAGGGAAGGGGAGCAAGGATCAATCCACACTTGAAAAATTTTGCCAGAATGGCGGTGGGGCCAACTCCAGAAGGAGGAGCAGCTGAGGCCACTAAGGCAGCAAGAGGAAGGGCACTGACGCTTTGAGAGTCTCTTCCAAATCACAAGGGGAAGACCAAGCAGATAGTTATGACATGGTCCCAGATGGGTATGTATGGCTGATTGGATCATGGTCGTAGGGATGGCAATTTGAGTGTCCCAGTGAAATGGGCGGATTTTTGCAAAGGCCCAAGGCCCTGTGAGGTGGATGGCCATATTGGTGACTTCAAACTGCAGGATAAGATCAGCTCCAGAGATGTGTAATCCCTCCAGGAGCTCACAGAAAATCTGATTGGGGAGAGATAATTAGGAAAACCAGTAAATTGCACAACCAGAGTGGTGTCCGCTAGCAAACAAGTTTTGGTAGTGAAACTGGGGTATCTTTAAAAACTTTTGATATTGTCTCTGCGGTCATAGATTAAGTTTTGTTTGAGGAGCCAGGGTCGAAGTACTTCTTAAAGGTGCAGAAAGCAATAAAACCGTTGATTTGTAAACTGCCTGAGCCATCTCAATGATGGATGCACTCACATAGGGGAAGAGATTCCCACATTTGACCTGAAGGTCAAAATGCTATTTGCTTAGGGAAGCATTAGGAAGTTTTGAAGCTCCATTTTAGACCGCTCAAGATCTTATTCTAGTTCTCAAGTGGGAAAAAAGAGACCAGTTGAATTTTAGGGCAGCGGAATTAGCCCAGGAGCGCTTTGGAAACAGCTGAAAGGTGCCAGGAGGCGTTCTTCACCCTAAATGTGGCAGCAGGTATCAAATGCATTGACAATTAAATACCAAGGCAGTAGATAGGCAACAGCTGTTTGACTTAGTTATAAAATGACTTCAAAAAAGGAGGATGTCCTCAATTTGTCCTGTGTATTTTATGTTTGTTTGTGCATTACATTGAAATTAATGGACCAGTTTAAATAAACTCTTAAATAATAGAGGATGATCCCATGGAGGTCCCCTTCCAGTTATTTAAGGATTGGTCCAGTATTTGACCAGAAATTTAGCTTTTTATAGATACTTTATTTGTACTTTTTAAACACTGCCAAATCTGATACCTTTCTTATTGTATATACAAGCTTGGACATGGCTGAATGTTATACAATGTTCATGACATAAATAATATAAAATAAATTTTATATTTTGTTGTTATTTCTCAAAAAATACCCTAAAGTTAACCAAAGGAGGTGGTTTCACTTTGAGTTCAACCTGGCTTCTACCCAATCGCCCAGGAAAATATAGGAACATGATATGGCAAGTATAGAATTAAATGTAACCTCCATGTGGAAGACTTCTCAATCTTTTAAGTTCTTTAGTCGCTTTTGCAACGGGAGATTTTTTAAATAATTTATTTCTGTATATATCAGATACTGCTATGCCATCAAAAGTTTTACTTTACTGAGGGCTATGCAAGCATAGTCTTTGGTGAATAATCGTTTGCTAGGGTTAATAACAGCCTTGTTCAATGCGACGTCTTGTAATTTATGGACTGTCACCGCCCAACTTAATATTCAGGAGAGCATTCTGCTCTCAAAGTCTCCATATCCTTTTCTTTCCTGGGATATTATGGTGATGTATGCGACTGCAACTAAGTCATTAGCATATTTTGCATGAGCTCCCATTGTGTCATTATCAAACTTTATCAACAACGCTTAAGGTAGTTCTACAGATTCTAATTGGTATTTTTGCAGTGCAAGCCAACGTAAACTGCTCAATTGCTCCCATTGCACTATTAAACATTCCTTTGAAATTGTAATATTGCATCTAAGAATTACACGTGACTCTTTGTCTATCTTTAATGTATGCAGGAGTCCTCTGCAGTAAAAACGCCCACTGTGTTTATGTTGTTTGGCGTTTTTTGTGTTTTTCTGGCTCGTGAGATTCAACTGCATCCATGACATAAATATGAGAAAATTAACAATGGATTTTATCATTTTAAAGTTTTATCCATTGACCAATTTGATAATTCTAACTGCTACATCATCTATGTAATCTCCTGTTAAAGTGACTCTCTCATCTCGCACAACAATTCTAACTGGGCAATGGCTTGTTCTCTAAATCTCAGGTTGTCAAGAAAACTATGAACTGAACATTATTATGCTGTCTCAAATTAAATGTTAATATACAGAAAGAGACCTGACTCCATAGGTGTATTTCTTCTGCACACCATGATGGTTATTTAAAACACCAGTGACCTTTAAAAGGAGGAAGTTGCATAATATTACTAAACAAGAATATATTCACCCAACCAGATATTTTGTCATAATTTTTAAATTCTTGAAGTCTCAGGTGTATCATATGTAGATTTTTGTAAGAAATCATGGATATCCTATCTGTTATCAGCCAATTTGATGTAACGCCATTTCATTCTCTCTTGTTTGAGCTGTTGGCCTGTCATCTTTTAGTATGTCATGGTCTTACTTTTTCAATTGGTAGATAAAAGCTGATAAAGGTTTTATCTAATTTGGCAAGCAGAGACAATAATAAAACAATTATTTAAATAAATTGTGGTTTTATTAACACATTTAATATAGGCCAAAAAACATTTGACGTGTTCAATCATAAGCTTCAAAGTAAATTTTTAGCCACTTCCCACACCACCCGCTATGAATTACAACTGTTAAATATCATCGCCTTGTATCTTTTTAAATGCCTTCAGTAACATCACTAAAAGCTCTTTTTGTTGCACATTTAAACTTCTGACACCATCTACATATACACTATCAGTACTCCTTCAGATTTATATTATGCTAAACAGAAATCATTGAGGTCATAAGTTATTTGTTTATCTGCATGGATCACAGGCTCATCAATTTCAATACAATCACAGATTTACATATAATGTTAAAGGCTATGTCTTGGCAAAGCCTGCTTAAAAACTGCTCAATGTGAGCAAACTCTTTTTTAGCTAAATTTTCACGTAATGGCCTCAGCTCATGTTGTTTTATAAGGAAACAGGCTTCTGAAGACTCATTGCCCATATGATTCCATTTTCATTCTAAATTGTATATGGCACCCAATTAAACTGTAGCAATAACCCCCTCTATCACTGTTCAACATATAATATTGAGTGCGCAGCATAGATGGCTTGTTTCTTCTTTTCATGTGTGAACAATCTCTCAAAACTATATGCCTTGAACTTTCTTTCTTGATGGTTTCATTCAGTACAACATCTCTATCAACTTCTGCCCAAACCTTACTTGACATTAGTTTATATCTGACAGAAAATTTAATCAAGCTTGAATCATTGAGTCATCTATTTTCTCAATGTAGCAATTTAAAATGTTACAATGTATTGAAGCTTCGTCACCTTTTAATTATAGAATTTCACATTTTTAAATCAGGATTGAAGTTATTTATATGTATAGCCTTGTGTGAAGACATTTTAAGTGAAGGTGACACATTCTATAAGCGCATTGAGGGCACAGACTAACTGCAAAGAAAGATTTGTCAATGATTCAGAAAAGGACTGATTCCATTAATTTCCGCCATGTCTTTAGCCTTTTGTATGGCTTCTTTAGTGTTATCACCAGTGTCATTTAGCTCATCTTGACAGCATACTTCATCATGTAATATGAAACGGTGGTGATATACCCCACATGGTTTTACTTTCATATTTTCTTCCCAGAGAGTTAGAGGATCTGGACTATAATTATTTACAAGAACTTTGTCTGAAGTTCTTTGCATGATGCAAAAACGTCAATTAATTAAAAGGTTTTCATCTGGACCTAGGCACACTGTTTGACCACTGAATGGTCTGGGAAATTTGAATCGATAGGTACAACTGGTGTGGTCATTGTAACAAGTATCAGTGAGATTGTGCCTCTTACATTTTCCACTATATGTCATAATTCTGCATTAGAATCAATTGAGCAAGAAACAACTTTTTCAATCACATCCATGCCCTACATCATAACAAAAACAGAAAAGTTTTCACACCAGACCAATATGTGCAAATGAGGGCTTCCTCTATTTTAAAACTCTATCCTGTACCAAAAATTCTTTATAGCGCCACCCAATCAGTATGGGATACTTTTTAAACATCATATTAGTGCATTGACTCATATAATAAATTAATGTACAATATTTACTGGGTGACGTTAAACCAAAGACAGTTTTATAGAATGTGAAGAAATTTAGCTTCACTCAGATTATGATCAGCAGTAATTAATAATGCTTGTAGAATATCAACCAAGTCAGGTCATTGCAAGTGAAGGTTATAAACCATGTAGAAGCTCCAAGGCTCCTCACTATTAAAATTTAATTCTAACAAACCCATCTCCATTATGATGTGGATCCTCTTATATCAGGTACATGAGATGTATGTTATCTAACAAACCATGTGGTGTATTATCTCCTTGTTGCATTATACATGAGATGAACACTTTAGCTTTAGCATGAAAGTATTCTCCAATAAACAAATCAAAGAAAAGGTAGCCTTTTTATTAAAATCGTCTGTAAATGCCCATGACTTCACTTGAAAATAATCCAAGGGTTTATGGGAATCCTTGTTGCTCTTTAAACCTATTTTAACCATCAGGAAAATTAAAATGCCAAGTTAACTCTTGCATGCATCATTCTCTTCCAATTTGTAGAGGCAAGCTGTTTTTCTTTTTACATTGACTAATATTACTTGACCAACATAAAATTATTATTATCAATAGTAATAATACCTTTAACATCAGGTATATTATCATCTATTATGTGAAGTATGTTAGTGATGAAACATCTTATATTTCTTCGTTTTTACTAATAGATTCTGCTGTTATAACATCTAATTTCTTAATATCCTTTTCAATTAAGGGAGGTTTTTATCTTCTGTCATCCAAGGCTCTTATGAAGTTTAAACTTAACGTGGTTGAATATCTTATTTTCTGGTATCATCTTTAATGGAGCCAAAGAGTATAACGTAAGAAAATTAATTATAAGTTTAGTGTACAAATTCTACATAAAATTATGTGTAAATTATTGGTTTCAAAAAGGCATGCAATGAGAGGCACCTATCATCGGTGCTTCATAGCCTTTAACCCCTCTAAAATGTGAATAAAAGATTAAAAATAAGTAACATCAGCCCGGTTTTTATAATATAGAGCAATGTATGTCAAGTTAGCTATAATTTTCCACATGTGTACTCAGATTAAACATGTTTTGAAAATTTTCTTGTTTGGAATTCAGCATCATTATCATTATTAATGAGATGGCCATCTAAAGCAAGTTCATCACAAACATGGATGTTAACATTATGATTGCTATATGTCATAAGAGATTAGAGCTCTGTCACCCTCAAATATTGGGTATTTGCTTACAATGGATCAGGAGTGACCCAGTTTACTATAATTCTCAGTATAACCTATCTCCAATTTGAGTAAATTTTAATATCACTTTCAAACCACTTGTTCATATTGAGTAGACAAAATGCAATTTAAGCAATCTTTGCTATTGCTGTACACTGATTTCCACATGAACTGATGTTAAATCTGCCATTGGCTTAATGGAATACACCACACAAAATTGGCATGTTCTCTGACAAAATTACATATCTACACATCATATTAGGTTATACTACTTGAACATCTTCATGTGAATTCCTAATAATAGGATCAACAATAATATGCTAGTTGAGCAACGTCAAAATTATTGAGGATGAATGGAACCGCATCATGAAACAAAGGGGTAGTTCTTTGTTAGCCAATGCATGCCTGCTTTTAATTTATGAATAGCAACATTCATTTGTCTTATGCGCTGAAATTTTACCGACTTTCCACCAAACAAATCTTGCTTAGCTAATTTGTAGTGGAAGTTGTTCAGCTAATTCAAAAACACCTTGGCAAACAGAGTAACTTTCCCTCTACATTAATCTTAACAAATTGATTGTAAATCTTAATCATTTTGATATGAGGCACAATTATGCTCTGGAGTCTCTGCTCAATGTCTGAAAAATTGGACATTTCGTCAGACCCAAATGATATTTCCATTTTATCCAATAGGCTTGAGGTGAAAATTTTCATTATATAAGATTATCTGGATGTATCATTGATGATAGCTAAGTTGTATTCAAATTACACTGCTGTTATGATATAGAGTCTTTTACATATTACACAGGGCACATCACAAAAGATATTAATTACTTTCTTGAAATATGATGTATTGATTGACTTCCTTTTCTTGCTGATTATTTCATGCAATAATTGTAAGTGACTGCCTCTCTCATCAGCCATCTTGTTCTGCAGGATGTCATTGTTATGTTCACATACATTAGATAGCTATTGTAAATGTTAATAAGAAGTCTCATTTTAATCTGGTTATAAATCAATGAGAGAAAATGTTCTCGTTCATTGTCAGTCTCATTTAAAAGCGTTTCTTAATTAAGAAAAAGCAGTGTTGCTATTCTTCTGTTGGTTCATTTGTTAGTTGATGGTGTGTTTGATTAAGTTAGTGTCTTCTTTGTTCTGTCTCCTTCAAATATCTATATTTCATGTATACTTGAATATGTTCAAATCTCTCCACATATCTTCTGTGAGACTCTTAATGGCAAACATCACCCATTTCCTTATTCCCTTGAGAAATGAGCTCAGATTTTGACGCTTGAATTTCACGCAAACAGTTTTTCTTCATATGCATAAAATTTTTTGTTGGACAAACCCATGTTTTCATGTCAATGAAATGATATCTCAGTTATTACAGCTTAAAAGTCTAAAATAAATTAATGGGAAAAGTAAACCTTCAAAGCACAAACTAAAATGTATGAAATAATCAATAAAAACGCACTAAAAGTTTGATAAGCAATAAAAAATATGAATGGTAGATAAAACCCTTTTTAAAGTAGCGCTATATTTCAAACCAGCTTTATAAAAGTTAATTTATGGATACAAATTAAAGCTTATATTGAATTGGGTACAAGTATATACTGTAAGCAACTAAGAAAACACTATGCTGATTATTATATGAGCATTTTTGCTTTAAAAATTTATTCAGAAGGCTACATGAGACAAAAATGTAAGTTCTTCAATGAAAGCTTGATATTGGTTAATAATTTGCATCATTGTTAAGTTTTTAATTGTATTTATACTTAAGGCAGTAACATTAGAGCATAAATATATACTTAACCTTGTGTTAAGTTGCATCTGAGACTTAACTTGAGTGTGGATATATAGTACTTTATTGTAAGAATGTTTACCTAATGTGTTCCATGAAGCATAATTACTGCTTGCCATTATATATTTACTGTGTTGTGTTATGTACAAGTGCATGTTTGAGCTATTAATATGCAGTAAATGTATTTCTATCTCTTTCTACGTTGTAATTTGGACATCAAAAGAGCAGATCTCAGTTCAATGCAGTCTCTTAGTGTATAGGGTACTGATATCTCTGATTTTGTTTTGTATTGTTTGCTACTTGTGATCACTTTAATGTAGTGTCTTGTATGATTGTCATTCCACAGATGCTCTTATCTCTGGAGCGTGCATAATGTATGTTGGGTATTGTGTGATATTATGTGCAGGGGACTGCTTTAACCGGTCTGTGCAGTGGTGTGTAGTAACAGCCTACTTGAATGCGTTTCATAGAGTTGATAAGATAAATACTTTTTTTTACTGACAACTTCCTGCAACTTAGACATGCAAGGTTCTATTTATGGCCTGTAAAAAAGTATAGAAAATTATAATAATTTCATCAATGAACTGACGTGATTTGAGCAAATTTAATAATGGTCATGCCTTTCATCTTTGATCATTTATTAATTGAAAGAAATGAACTATAGAAGTATATAGAATCAACTATAATATATACTCAGCAACGTGCATTCTTAGTTGCTTACAGTTTACACTTGGATCCAATACAATATAAGCTCTAAACTGTACCAGTAGAAAATACTGTATAAGTTATTTGAAATATGTCATTGACTTTAAAAGTTATCTATTGATTATTTGTACCTTTTATCAATCAGTTCATACCTTCAAGTGCAGTTTTGTTGATAATTTATAATTATTTTTGCATTTATATCGATTATTTCATTCTTAATAGTGCATTTATCATAGTCAGTTTTTTTCCAAAAAAAATAAAATAAATTTATTAGCAAAGTGATTGAAGCTTATGAAAATTTCTTTAGTGTGCAATTAGATATATCTATAAACAATACTGGGGCTGCGCTATCACAATTAGATGAAGTTGAGGAGGAAAACCATGTATCTTTATATATCATGCTTTTAATAACATGAAATAAGCTACTTCTTAACTGAGCGTCATATCTGGACGTCGTTTTTGCATAGAAACAACCTTGGGCTCACATCTACAAGACATAGTTCAAGTTGTCACTAATCAAGCATCAGTATGATGGCTTTATAAATTAAAGGAACCTAAAGTTCATCTGACTTGGTGGGCACTTAAGCTTCAACTTTTACAATTATTTAATGTTACATCACCCTGAATTATTTTACCAGAATTCAGATGAGATCTCTAGATTTCCAACAGTTTCCACCTTGTCTTTATACAAAGACAAATTTATTAGAAAAGAAGTCCTACAGGTATACTGATGGTATCCTTATTATTCAACAAGTATTTTGCTGATTTTTAGAAAATAGGTAATTTAGAGATGGCCTATTTTTAATATATAAAATATTGGTCAAAAAATTCTTATATAACACATAGTCAGAACGCCCTATGATAGTCATGAAAGCACACAGAGCTATCAGACATGAAGTACTGAATAAGATGCTGAAACAAGAATAGCATGGTTACCATTGGAAATTTTTAAATTCTATATGCAGGTTATTTTGATGAAATGCCATGAATGTCAGTCCCAACAACCATATAAGTCCTCTACCACATACCAACTAGTAAACCTAATCAGCCAAGCATACTATATTGTTTAAAGTTACTGAGTCATTTCCAGTTAGTAGCTTTAACCATAGATACATCATTATACCCACTGATCACATATCCAAATGGGTAAAAGTCAAAGTCCACTTGTGACATTAGAGCAGTTGCAACCGCTAAATATATTATGAAGCAAATTTACACTGACATGGATATCTTAAAGTCATTATATTATACAATGCTACCAACTTTACCTCCAGGATATCCCTAAACTTATTGAGCTCTTGGGAATTAGAGAATTTTTTGCTGCCCCTTACTACTTGAGACCAATGGAATGGTGAAAGGATTAATGGAACTCTATAGCAAATTTTTGACAAGTAATTTTAAATTGCCTTTATAATTTGCCATTTTATGTCAGCCCCACGGTATTTGATTGTAATATTGGTCATTACAGTGTACCATATTTTTACTCTTTTAACTCATTTATGGATGACAACCTGCCTATCCTCCCTATATGCACTCTATCATAGATGATGAAGATGAGAAAATACCTACAGATTCCTTTATCTGACTGATTAAGGCGCTGATTAAGATCAATACAGATGCTTATAGACAAACATTGACATACAAAATCAACCAAAAATCATGAAAGACCAGAATAGAAAAAATGCTTTATTTGTTTAAATAAGGTGATATAGTGGCTTACTGTATTACTCATGTGTTTGAAAGAACTCATAAGCTGGTGGTGCTATGGAAAGGACCATATATAATCTAGGCATGATCAGCCATGATTCTGCTTGGTGTAACTTTCCAAGCAAAATTACATGAATTAATAGAACAAATCAAATTTGCCTATAGTAGTTTTGCTCCAATGTCCTTGGATTCTTTGCCAGCTGCTCCAGCGTGGGGCAGCGGCAAAACTCCCCCGCCATTTTCCATCCAGCAGGAAAACGTGCTAGGACTGGCTCACCCAGTCATTCCAAACCTATGGGAAGATTCTTTCCACCCAAGGACCTAGACGCCCACCTTGCTTGTACCCAAGTGGTACCTCGCTGCCTCCTAGTGCTCCCCCAGAGCAACATGCACTATGTCCTAAGGGTCAAATATGGGAAACTATTCCCATACCATGACCAAGCCATTTTATCAAAATGGCACAGGCAGTGATGACACCTGCTGGCTTTATTGATTTTCGCCCCTACAAGGGGTATTACGACCTTGGCTTCACCTGCAAAGCTGACGCTGCCACTGCAGCAACTGTGCCCCTGGTATTCCAGGGCACCATTCTCCCCACAACTCAGACTTGGCTCCCAGAGGACACCACTTTGGTGGTTCAGTTTGCTGGCCTTCCCACCCACCTCCCCCTGAAGTGCTCCACCAGGAGCTGATGGACAGTTTGGCAGCCTATGGCTCCAACCCCATCTTACAATTTGTGGTCCCAAATGGGGCCACATGACTTGCTGGGCCTCAGGCATATGCCACAATCAGCCCTGAATTTAATAAAATTGTGATGTCAATTCCACCATGCACTATTATCCCCTCAGCGCCCGACCATCCATTTTGGCCCGCGTCAAGGGCAGGTGGATGATCTGTCCATCATGTTTTGAGTTAGACCACTCGAAATGCAAGTGCCCCTCCTCAACCACTTCCAGCGGATCAGATGACTCATCTGCTGACCTTCAAGCTGCTGTCCACCCTATACAATTTCTGGTATGGGGCACAATCCTACCTCCCCCACCCCCAAAGCCTGTTGCTGCATCTGCACCTGCAGCCACCAATCAGCCTCCTCCTCACCCCAATGCAAAAAAAATTTCCTCCAATTAAGCATCAGATTGGATCCCAGTTTGATCCCATGCTTCCTCAAATGAATTGACCAAACCCTAACCATATGCTGATTCCCCAATCCAATTCAACCAAAACCCGTGAGAATTATTGGCTGAAATTGATGGATCAGGTAAGTTCATTGAAAAACCATCTCTGCAAATTGAGCAGTTTATTAATGCAGAATGAGATGCCTATACCCCCCTCGACTTTATACCCCACAGCCAAACGCCAAATCATTTTGCAGTGATCACCAGCTTTCAGTCAAAGCAGCTGCAACACAGATTGTCATCCCCTGCGTAAAGCCGTCACTAAATCAGTAGCGATACTCAAATGAGGAATTCCACCTCCTGTTATCCCCACAACCTTAACTCCAAAAAATAAAATCATGGTGAACCAGTATTACAAAAACGCAAACAATGCTATCCAGAACGTGGCAACTATAGCACGGAATCCAAAAGCAAAAATAACCCAAACCAACTTAACCATGTTTGTTAAGCTCCCAGACGCCTGCATCAAAGCTGAAAAAGCTTTAACTAAATAACTCAGTGCCATTTATCTAGCTGGCAATTTACATGAAATTCCAATCATCAATGATATCAAACTACATACCGCAGATGCCCCAACGCCATTACTGACAGCCGTGACATGCACTCTACTATGGAAGAAAGAAGCTGCTGCTGAAGAGGCTGCCAAAGATGAGCCCTCCAACCCCCCTCCCCTTCCGCCATGGAGGGATAAGCGGGTTCTGTGCCCACCTGGTTAGTCAGTTTTTGAATCGTTTCACTCAATCCACTCATTAGGGCATTTTGTTTGAACCAAGTAGTTACATTAGTTTTTTAATCTAGTTTTAGCTTTGGTAATGTCCATCCCCTGGTCGGATTACCTCAAATAAATATGATCAGCCATGATTTCTTTACCAATAAAGGTATGGCTGATGAAAGAATTGATATTAGGGTTCATACAAAATTCTTGAAAACCTATTACAGCATTCTTCCATTTTGCATAAGGAAAGTATTTGTAGAGTGAGACAAGTTAATGGGGGATATGTTGTATAATGTGTTGACTTGCAATTTTGTACCCTTCAATCACAATTGCATTAATAATCAAACTGTGTAATTATGCAGAACCATGTGTACAATCTACAAACACATAACAGCAATAATCACCCAGACTCCTCAACTATTCTTGAAATATCATACCATGTTAATTATTCATTTTGTTAGTTTTTACAAAATAGGGAATCGTGATACTCATATTATTCATTGTATACACTGGCCATTATCCTCAGAAGCTCAAGACATCATTGTTTGGAGGCCGGGTAACTGACTATAAAATTATCTGACATTATACTAGATAAAACATTTTAACTGAACTAAGTTTATTTTTCTTGGAAGTTGTCTCTAGAGTAGCCATTTTTACACTCAAATATGAGTTAGATCACCATATAGCTTATTTATTCCATGCCTACAGATATTTGAAACATTGTCTGAAGATGAAGGCTCAGTGGTCAAAGAAGACTTGATTGTCCCAGCAAATGACTCAACCTTTGATGTAGTGCGCATGTACCACTCACTACACCAAGATAGTGATAACAATATGTACAATTAGATTTTTACAAGATTCTGAAAGATGTGAAAGTTTTCCTAAGATTTTTAGTATCCATATTATAGACTTACCCTTTTACTCTTTATTAAATTTAGTGGAATTTTATATCAGGGTCAGCCTGGATTGAACGTGATTTTTAATTTATTTATTTCTAATTTAATCTGCTATAGCAAAGATAGTCATTGATAGCCGTCTATAGATATGATTGCTATGCTTTTTCTATAAGGTATTTTTTGTCTGATTAAAAAAGGCATTATTTAAAAATTAAATTTAAATTATGTTCTAGTGAAGGGAAACTCTTATACAGATCTTACTTTATCTACAAATTAAATAAATGCAATAGCATATAATTTATATATTATTTGAGCAAAATGATATGAATTAGCACTATATAAAACAAGAAGTGTTTTAGATGTTTAGGCATTCATTGGATTATGTATAATCAGACCAGATGCTCAGATAACAAAGAAGATTTGATAAAAGGTAAAGTAGTATATATGAGAGGCATGTAAATTTTAATTATTTGAGGCCAATGGTAGATATGAAAGCCTTTGAGTCGCTAAGCATAGTGTGTTTATTGAAATACAAAAATTTCAAGAATTGAAGCAGTGAGTGATCAAAATGCCAGTTAAAAAAGAAGTGGCAACACCATATGCAGCAAAAAAGGGATTGAAACACCTAGTAAGAATATTATGTCAAAAAAACATATTTAATGTAGTTGGTTGATTGAAGTAAAACTAGATAAAATAGAGATTATTAAATATTTTAAAATATAGCTTGATACATTTTAAATTTATTGCGGGGAAGGCTGACCATGGGACGGACACTTACGAATATGACTCAGGACAGATAAACTTAGTACCAGGGGAGACACCCCAGAGAAGTGATGCTATCTCTTGTTGCCAGCGGGAACGCCACTTATGGGGAGGGGGAGGGAACGTGTGAAGGGGCCGTAGCCACTATTGAGCACGTGTGGAGGAAGGGGTCTGATTTGATGAACCAGACTGGGAACCAGGAGGATACCAGCTGTCAGCGACATGGTGGGAGTATCTAAACATCCACACTTGAAAGTGGTCCACCAAATGAGACCGGAATCTGTGGACAGTTTCTGGGAGGGTGGGGGTGGAGCCTGCAATGGCATCTAAGACAATCGTGTGGATGGTCCACATGGCGATTGCAACCACCAGAGCACGGAGGGAGGTTGGAAGGGAGGAGGCCATTGATAGAGCAAACATATCTCTTGACAGACTGAAGGGATGCGTTTGATCCTGGCCCAGCAGACGTTGAACTTCGCGTCATATCACTTTAGAGGTGGGGCACTTCTCCAGGTGGTGGAACAGCGTTCCATACTGGCCGCACATGACACAGGATGAGTGTAAAGCATTAGAGCGCTCAGCTGTACGATACACCCGCCTCAGGCAGCGCCACATATGGGAATGGACTTGAGGCTGCAACAGAGGATGGTGTGCATATTTCCAGATAGTCTTTTGGGTCTCAGTGGAATAAGGGATGTCCATCATGTCCAGGTAGTCCACCCTGGATAGGACATGGGGCCAAATGGGGATCACGCCATCATGGATGGGTAGCCCCTGTACCTCTTGTGTGAACTGAGGAGAGGGGCGGCCTCTTTGGGTTGTATGTCCGCTAATACAAATTCTCCACTCTGCGCTCCACATGGAGAGTAGGATTCGTTTGTAGTGGGTTTTTGTCCCGTGAGGACCTGTGGCTGATGTGTGTGATGCGAGGTATTTCATCAGGGAGTGAGGGTTTGATGGATTGTTGAGGCCCAAGGCTCAGGAGAAGTTGGAGTGGGCTGCGCGGGACCAGTGTTGGGATGGGAGTGTAGGAGCAGTGATGGCCGCAATCCAGGTGCCCAGGATCTTGGCAGCATGGGCTTTGAAGTCAAGCAGGCCCATGCCACCATGATGATGAGGGCCAAATATGACCTCTAGCTGCACTGGTGGAGGGCGGCCTGACCAAAGCCATCCTTGCAGCAAGGCATAAAAGGATTTGAAGAGGCTTGGGGAGAAGGGGATGGCGTGGGCTCTGAACCAGACTTTGGATAGGAGCATAGAGTTGGCTAAAACAACCCTGCCAGTAAGGGAAGTAGGGTGGGCTCTGAGAGAGGCGATTCGCTTTGTCACGTTGTCCAGAATATGGCACTCCATTACTGCTGACGCTTATCCGCCTGCCTCCATCCACATGCCCAGATGGCGCACTGGTCCTATGGTAGGGCGTGGCATGAAGGGGAGCACCAGTGGAGTGGTGTGTGTTGAGTTAATAAAGGCGTGGACGTGGGCGAGCAGATGGGCCAGGTTGGGAACTAATTGCTGGGGCCCAGCAGTTCTGAAACTGACCAAGGAGGATGATTTCAGTTTTGGAGGCGTTCAGTGCCGTGTTGCTTACCTGGGAATATTCCTGGATGAGAGCTTCAAGCGCGCGTGCATCTTGATTATTAGACACCCCAACCACACAATCATCTGCAAACGCCAATATTTTGACTGGGGCTTGGCCTGGTACATGGACCCTAGTGAGTTGGGCATTCACATTTCGCAGTAGTGGGTCAAGGCTGAAGTTGTATAAGAGTGGGCTGAGGGGGTCCCCTTGTCGCAAGCCCCTTTGAGGGTGGACTACTTCTGTTAGGAAGCCAGGGCCACGCACTGCCATTGTTGCAGATTCCGTGAGCAGCATCACCCAGTTGATGAAGCGAGGGGGTAGGCGAATTGATGGAGGCAGGCCCTTAGGTATTCCCAGTTTACTCTATCATAGGCCTTTTGTTAGTCCAAGAATACAAGTGCCCCAGAGGCTGTGGACTGACATACATTAGCCACAGAGTACACATTATCCCAAATCGACCTTCTGGGGATGAAACCAAATTGTTCTGGGGAGATGGTGGCAGATGCTACAGTTCCTAATTGGTTAGCCATAATTTTTGTTAAAATTTTGGTGTCTGTGTTTGTTAGGGAAATGGGGCGCCAGTTGGCTAAGTCAATCTTATCCCCTTTCTTGAAGAGTGTGACAGTAAAGGCCTCATGTCCCCCTGGTAGGAGGCGCATTTCCAACAGGCTTTGGTTAAGTGAGGCAAGCAGAAATGGGGATATATATTTGAAATATTTTTTGTAGAACTCATATGGAATGCCATCTGGGCCTGGGCATTTTCGGTTTGGCGCACCACAAATGGCTGTCCATAATTTGTTTGGAGTAATTAAACTCATTATTTCCGGGTATTGGAAAATGGTGCAGATATGAGCTCAGTCGAGAAATTCCGCCACTTCAGCTGGCTGAATTGGTTTGGCTCGGTACAACTCAGAGTATTTTTGCATTTCAATTGCCACTTCAGCCAGTATATCCACAATAGAATTATCTGATCTTTGCACCTGTGTGCAGGCCACGCTCTGGCATAGTGCAAAATTTTTTTTAAAGAAATATGCAGTGCACTTGTCACCTTTAGTGATGTGTGTGCCCCTGTATTGGACACAAACCCAATGTTTGTGTTGCCTTTTGAGTGCGTTGAGGTGGGCGGCTGCCTCTGCCCACTTCTGGCCCCATGCAGGGCTGTATCTTGTAGCTGGAATGTTGGACTCCAAGTGTGCCAATTCTGCCAGAGTGTGCGAGATAACCGCCGATGTGGCTTGTGAGCGTCTGGAGGAGAGATGGTGAGAGTGGCGGATGGTGTCCTCTTTGAAAGTTGCCCATGTGGAAATAGGGTCCATGCAAAATGGTGCAACAAACTTTTTTGCCAAAGTTGCCTCTTCCACCCACGTGGAAAATCCTGGTGATGTGAGCTCGGGGGGGCAGACTTTGCACCAATGTGGGGCCTTAGCAACTGTGACAGGTAGGTGGTATGTTATCAAGACCAGTCAGTGGTCAGAGAATTCCATTTTTGTTGTTTTGAAGTGGGAGATGTGGGGTTGGAATTGCGCCGGCATTAGAATAAGGTTGATGTGAGTCATGGACCTTAATTGGCCATTGTGGATGTGGGGATGCGTCATGTTTTTGAGCAGTGGGGCATATCACAGCAGTGCATCCATTAACCCAAGGGTGGCCTTTAGAACGCGTAGTTCAATGTGACCCTGTGGGGCGTGGGGTGAGGGAGGCCACCAGTCCATTGGTGAGGTTAGCCAACAGTTCATGTCACCAACTAGGAAAGAATCAGGGGGTAGCGGGAGGGATTTGACTGACGAGAAAAATTCCTGACGCTCGTGTGCACCGTTTGGGGCATAAATGTTGATGATTGCGTGTGCTATGTCGGACCATGAGAAGGTGATGATGAGCACTCAGCCATTCAGGAATGTTTCTGAGGATACAGATTTTTTAAATTGTTTTTCCAAATTAGCACCCCACAGTGCTTTAACCAAAAGGATAGAGATGGGAGGAGCATTGTTTTCCAAGTTTCCTTGGAACCTCATGTACAGTGGGACTCCTGGATGGCCAGGATATCCACGGGTATATTGTGTTGTAAAAAACTCAGTTTCCTAGCCTGGGACAGGGAGGCCTTGAGTCTGGCGATATTCAACATCCCTAAAGTGAAGGTTTCCCCCATCGCACCTTAGGTGCGAGGGGGTGGGCCCCTGGGCCCACCAGCCTCTTCTAGGTCCCCACAGGCTTTCACAGCAGCGCGGGTGTTAGCAGCAATGCTATTGGAGTTTTTGTTGATTTTTGTGGAAAGAGTTACATTGGCTTTGGCCTTCGCTTTTTGTTTTCCCAACGTCAGACGAATTTTTTGCGGTGCAGATGAGTTTGGTGCACTATTGAGCAGGTCAAAAAAAAATTTTTTAGTTGGGATAGGTCCCAAGTCAGTTTTGACTGGAGCTTGAGTGCAACGATTGGGTGAGATCGAGTCTCCCATTGGATCCTCAGATTGAGTGGCCCGCTCAGCATGGGCTTCCCAATCTGATTGGTTGATGGATTCCCGAGTTGCTTCTGCTATGAAGGTTTCCATGTCCTCCTGGCGTTGTGAGTGTGGGATAGCGGTGGTGGCCTTGACCTTTTCCTTGGCCGCGGCCCTATGGGTCTGCTTAGCCTTCTTCTGTTCTTGCGGGGAGATAGGCTTTACCAATAGGTAGCAGCCTTGTGCTCCCCATGGGAAAGCCTCCTTGGTGCTTGCGGTTGGTTTGTAGTGTGCCTCTCCGTTGGCCATGGCCGCTGAGGGGTGCTCTTGGAATGTGACTCCCTCCTTGATGGGGCATGCATGTGCCTTGTGGCCAAACGCGTCACAGTGGGTGCAAATGGGGGGCACACTGTCCACGGTCACCTGGAATGGGTGGGTGGTATGCCCTGCAATATCAATAAAAGTGGAGTGTGGGATCTGGGTTAGGTCCTTCACAATCTCCTCAGTTGGGGTCAGAACTGCAATGGCTTTGCTGGTGCACAGGTGTGGCATCAGCGTGAAGCATTGCATTTCAAAAGATTGTATTTTGCCATATATGGTGAGACCATCTTTCAGGTGTTGTTCCAAAATGTCACATTTTACCATAGTAGGCAAAAAGTCAAACGTGAGGAAAATTTGGTTTGATTTTGTCCATCTGGTGCATTTAGTTTCGATGACCTGTTGCCCTTGAGGGAGGTCAACCACTATGCGCACTGCTGCAGCCTCATCTGCTGCTTTTTTGCTCTCAAAACCTAGGTCCAGTTAACTTTGTGACATGGAGTGAGGTGCAACATACACCGCGGTTGGGAAAATTTTGTGTACATCTTCACAAAATTTTTCCCATAAGGCCGTTTTTTGGATGTCCAGATACATGCAGACTCCAAATTCCACCGATGAAAGTGGTTTGGAGTGTGGCATGTTGATGTACTGGTTGCATCGTGCTTGCCATGCGAGTATCTCCAGGGAAATTGTGAACACCAGTTTTTTAAGATTTTTGTCTATTCCACTGGATTCTCCGGGGCGTTTTTGAATGTTGGAGGCCGCGGGCCTTCCACCTGCTCCTCTTACCTTGCTTGCCCAACTGCTCCCTGACATGGGCGCAGACTAATCTCCTCTGTGAGATTATCAAACTAGATTCAGTCTTGAATTGAATAGGTTGCAATAGTGATTGCAACGAGAAAGAAAATATAGCTTGATACATTCTACACAAAATAAAGCTATTGAAATTTGGAGTAAATAACTGTTATTGTATCCTTGATAGGCTATAGTTGGATATATTATCTAAATAGCATGAAGATTTTTAATATTTACATCATAATATCTGAGCCAGTGTAACTTTTATGTATTTATCAAATGTGGATCAGTTTTGAGAAGGTCATAGTTTTAACTAAAGTTAGATTGTAATTTAAAAAGGTGATAATTTTCAACTCCAAAAACTAATTTTTCCAAACCAGGATTTAGATATCATGAAGCTTTATTAGGAATATCATTCTTATTTTTAAATAAATCAAATTTTCAGAGATGTCAGAACTTTAAGAGTTGAATCACTTAGACCTCCAAATATCAAGTTTAGCAGAGCTTCAAAGTATATAAATAAAGTCTTGAAAGGCAAGGACATAAATATCAAGAGTCATATCTTTAACTTTATGAAAACTTTTTGTAAAACTAAGTGTCATAATATTGATGCCATGCAAGCAAAGCTGCTAAAACCTAGAGTTGTACCAAGTGGGGGTTAAAGATAAACATGCCTCTAACTTTTTATATATTTGTGTATGGTTTCCCTTAAACTAAAAAAGATATCGAGTAGGCTCTGCAGTAGCATATTGTGTGAGCCCAGTACAGGAAGTTTTATAATGAGAGCTTCAAGGTTCTTAATCATTCTAATATAAAAGACTATAACTTTCTATGAGTAGAAATAATAGTGTGCCTGAAGTGACATAATACAAATATTACCTCTGTTGTAGGAAAATATATGGAGATGTATTTTAGGCTTAATTTAAGATATCTTTCATACATATTATATAAGTACATGTTCTAGTAATTTACAATTTTAAAAGAAGTATAAGGAAAGAATTTTTAATAATCTACTAAATAAAATAATACAATAATTTAAAGGAAAAAATAGTAAACAACTCTTATGTATTTTCACTAACCTTTAGCTAAACTTTTAAAAACAGAATATATACTACCTTATAGTATGCAGATAGGTGCATTTTTTGTGGAGAAAAACATAATCTCATGCAATATAATCTCTTATTCAGAACAACAGTGGTACCATATTATTGATTTTATTTACTAGGTATTATAAATATAATTCTTTAACTATTTGAAGTTGAGGTACCATATACTGGTATTCTATTTTTTATATTCTTAATTTCTTTTAACTAGCTCATAATACATTGTTTAAGGTTAGTGTTCCAAAGAACACTTTTCTAAAAACTTAAATTATATAAAAATATAAATAAAAAAATTGCTTGTAAGATTTGCTTTATGTGTTATAAAAGTAAAGTATCAATTAGATTATGTTTAATAATACTATCTATTTATTAGCATCGCTTGTTGATTTTATATCAGCCACATCTTACTGTTACTTTAAAGTAGGATTAAGAGAAATAAAAGTTTAGATAAAAAAAGTGACTAAAATTCTTATGAAGTGCTCACATTTTCTTTGGTTACACAAAGTGTCATGCAATTTTAGCTATTCTCCTAATGATTTTTGATCATTATCATAAAAAACTGAGAGTATATACTATAGAAAGTGTCAAGTAAGTATAAAAGTTTTTCTGACAATGATAGCTAATCATATCAGTTACCTTTAGTTTTAGATACAAAAAATAGATATTTGGTAAAAGTTTAGCTTATCTCTCAGTTGGTATAACTATACTTTCCAAGGGGTATGCTGATCTTAGGATAATTGTGCTACCAAATATCTAAAATAAATAAAAAATAAAAAGATCTAAGCAAAAAAGTCAAAACAAAATGAAATTCTCCAATAAGCCAGGTAGCAGCAAACCAACCACCTAGCCTACTGGGGTGGAGAGAGAGGGAGGTCAGGAGGCGCCTCCTCTTAAGCCACAACATCACACAAATAGTGGTCAGGGTGGAGAGCAAGAATGTAAGGGGTATCCTTTGAGTGAGGTTCAATGTTGGTGAATGAAGGGTGAACGGTATAAGGTGAGCCATGAAACTGGCCTTATCATACTGGGCAATGTTATGTTTGGCCTGGAGAAGGTGCTGAGGAGCAAACCAAATGCCACAATACTAAAGTGATAGTTTTAGTTTTGATTGAATTTTGCTGCCAAAAAAACCTCAGAAAGCCTTATTGGATTCCTAGTGTAGATTGTAGAATTTACACTTAGTAACAGGGGGAAATTAAAATATTTGGGGACCAGTGAACCTTCAGCACCAAAACAGACACTGTGACAGCTTTGTAGAGGGAGCAACATTTAAGCTAGGAGATCACTATCACGGTGAGCTGATAGTTGCTTTGGTAAAGTTCAGCGTTGGTTTTTGGAATGTAATAGTAAGGGAAGATTGGTATAAAAAGGGTAGTTTAAACCATAAACATAAAAATTTGCTAATATAAAAAATAATTTTTTTAGCTAGAAATGAGATAGTAAGTTTTAACCCATTATACTTTTTATGACTAAGATCCATTAGTTCTAAAAATGGTAGTTTTCTCATTCTAAACATTTTTAAACGTTATTAACAGCCATATTTTTCTATTAAAACTTTTTTAGCAGTAGGTGGTCCCAATTGCTATAAAAAGCTTTTTACCTTTTCTCTTTTGATACTCATAGCAAAAAACAGACCTTGAACTAGCTATGTATACCTATAATAATAATGAGAGATAGCCTTATATCAACTAAAGATATAATACAAGATTAATTATACCATGAAAGTTTATAATAGACCAATTGATTAATTAAGGTATGGTATACCAAACAGTAATTGATGTTATATAATTAGACTATTAATTCTTTTCAACTCAAATACTAAAGATAAACAATCCAACTTAAGTAAATAGCCGTGTGTTGATTTTACTGATTGGTAGATTCAGTAGGTAGATTAAAGTCACTTCAATATCCCTCACCTTGAAACTTGGTATATGATTGTAATCATCAAATTTTAGAATGAAGATATACCATAACTTAAGTTTGTAGCCTAGATGTGAAGTATTTCATTGATGTTAAACTACTTGAGTGAGAATAATGTGGAACAATCTAAAAGCAAAATAATTATTTGAAGTTGGCTTAGCTTGTATATAATTACATTAGATGGTGAAAGTTGTGAGCATTACTTCTTTACAGTGCAAACTTGTGGTTAATCAGATTATAAAACATCTTCAACCAAGTCCAGATTACACCATATCTCCAATTATTAACAGAGATGAGTCAAAAAAATTTATATAGTTGAAAAATATTATGTCGTATACTAGTTGTTCTAGTTTATTATATAGTCATATATTACATCAGTTGGATAAGTGTTCTTGATTATGTAAAATAAGCTCAGAAGTCTGTTGGTAGGGTATGGTACATAACCCTAATTAGAACTAATGAGGTACAATTCTTGTCTCAACTAATTATACGTGCTCCAATTCTTATCTTTACCACAGGAGTATTGAGAATATCTGGATTTCTATATCACCTGTCCAATACTAGTTGGGGTCATCATGAACATACCATGACTTAAAATTGTAGAGGATGCTTTGACCCAGAGCTTGAACCCAGAATGAATATATGTTACTTTGAGATACCTCCATCAAATATGTTTTAGCCAATATTATCAATTTTTTCCAAGTGGTTCAGAAAAGCATTCTAGTCAAACTCAGGATATAAGACAAGTTTAACTTAAAGCTTGGCATCAGAATTCAGATACATTATAATGAATATCTGAATCATTTAATATTATTTAAATTCTATTTTTTATTTACTTTTTCAAATAATAGTCACATTATGCTTTAATCCAACTTCCCCTTTCCGTCTGGTATATAGATAAACATTTAAAATTTAAGTTTAAGAAAAACTCAAACAAAGCTGGGAAAATATTATTATGTAAAAGATGATGAGAAGTTTGGTAAAGTTTATAATACTAGATAATACCATCAATTGCAATTCATTTATTCTTTCAAATAAAAATTTTGCAATACGTTACTACTTTTTTACTTATAAAATAAGTTTAGACTTTATAATTTTCAAATTTTTAAGAGTTAAATTTCTCTAGGTGCACATTTATTTTTAAATCAATCTACCTAAAATGGGTTTAATATTCACTTGTAATCTTGACATTTCTTTTAAGTGATAAAAAACTATGTTCAATTTAATAGTTATCAATATAAACTAAATATTAATGTTTTCTTATTTTTACAACACAGCCTTCAATCTATCAAAAAATATTAATGAGGTATATGGAGTTAATACAAGGCATTATTTTATCCTTTGTTTTTATAACATATATATAATGATAACTAGTTATATGTCATATAATATAATATTTTTACTATATCATACTTTTATTTAGAATCTCAAAAATAAGCTTAAAATTACATACTAACTAAAGTCAAATAATATTTTATCTTTTTTGGCAAAATATGAAAGAGAAGTACATTCTACTATAACTTTGCATTAGCCTCAGCTCCAATTAATTATAAATAAGTCAATTCTTTATTGTATTATTCTGGGATTTATTTACAATATTATCCTACTAATTGTTTTAAACAGGTTATAAATTAAACCAAATGCCACAATCATTGTAAGCATTCAAATTTAATAAAACAAATAATATGATATGTTATTATTCCATTAGGCATATTATCAAAATTTTATAGAATGGTAAGTCTCAAAACTATTCAACAACAAAAAATTATATTATAATTATGATTAATTTAAACTAATATTATATCTTGGGTTTTTTATCTTAGATAATATTAATAAAAATTACTAACGGCTTTAATAAGCTAATCTATGGCATGCAGTATAGCAATAACATGCAGATAGATTCCTAATAGCTTAAGCTTTAAAAGAAAAACTTTTTGTATTTATATTTTATGATGCTTAACTCTAATGCAAGTTAACTCATAAATAAAATCTAAATAGTATAAACAGAATTTATTACTGTATACATTATTCAAAGTTATTTGGACATCATATATTCTCATCAAAAGTTGTGCTTATAAAATTTAAAGTACTCATTGTTTATATTCTGATATACTATATTTTAAATGCAGAGATATGTTGAAATTTAATATAGATACTTTTGTGAAAAGATAAATAGTGCTCTTATGTTTTAGTCTTTAAATGAATGTTAATATGAACTATGAGTATCAGTAAAAAGTAGAAAAAAGTCTTTTTTAAATTATATTGATTTAAAAATTTCACTTTATTTTCTAGAATGAGCCTTATTTACTAGCTAAAAAACTTATAATTTGATTTAAACTTGAACTTGATTTTAAGGTATCAAGATTTGACCAACTTTTAACAAAAAGTTTCATGTGGGTACTGAAACTATCTTTCTGTTGATTAATAGAATACTCTCAGATGCAATATATCATAACTTTTTAAAGCGTCTGCCAGCAAGCTTAAAAGTCAATCTGATAGGAACACAAGTTTTACAAAATAAAAAAGTAGTGTTTAATGCAAACCTAAAGCTATATTACTCAATCCCTTAAAACTGCATTTCTTTTAATTTAAGCTTTATATTAAGTCAAGTCTCACATCCCCATAGAGATATGCAATAGATTTTTTAAGCTTATAGCATCTATAGACCATAATTTGGCTCTTTATAAAGATCAACTAGATTTTAGTAATCCTAAAAAGCTAGTTATATAAGTTCTAAGTCTTATTTTGTCAAAAAACATATTTTATTTAATATATGAACAGAATTTCCTTTTTTATATAGTATATTATGAGTCATTTATATAATCATATGAAGAAACTTTGTTTGTACTATAATTAGAAATTCTTCTAAAAATTAATATAAGTTTACTTAGTGCAATAAACAGGTTTTTTCAATTTTTTTATGTAAAGTAAAGAAGATATATATATTTAATAAAAGTCAAATATTGGAAAAAGCTTTAGGTCTGGTTTTCTAATATTTGCTTTGACTTTTTATGGTGCACTGCCAGGTATAATATGTCAAGAAAAGACCTAGCTTCAACTGGGGATACCAAGATATTTGTAAATGTCTCATATACTAATTAAGATAATTAACTATAAAAGCAGCGCTAACATGTAGCATCATTTGATGCCAGCATGTGGAATAGTGATCTGAGGTCAGCATAGAAACTAATGTCACTAAAAAACTATTACACATCTGGTAAATCAATAAAATATATTACAACATGCTTTTAAGAGAAATAAGTGTGGAAGTAATATTTTATCATAAATAAAAACTAGAAAATGAGGTTAATTTCGAGAAACTAAAGGATTATAAGCACAAAGGTAAAAAGACAAGATAATTGGGAAAAAGTAGGTATAAAAAAGTCAATTTATGTTACAAAGCAAATTTTCATTGTAACACATGAAATCACCAGGTAAGACAATGGAGATGGGAAGGAAATTTGTATTAAATCTTTGGAATTGCGCAAGCTCAAACTTATAAGGTTTTTCTTCCCAAGAACCCCCATATATTAGCTGAGATCTTTTCAGCCTAAAGAACAGTATATGGGGGAACAGCACTGAGATAAGTCTAAACTCCAGCCAAAGAACCTATAACAATTCTTATTAGGATATGGCAAACCAAACTCAGGACAAAAGAGAACAATTAGGTGCCTTGAAGTTATGGTGAAGCCTAAATATTACAATACTCAAAACCCAAATTGGCATTCAAGTTTTTAAAAACACTTGTTACAGATATACATGAGGTAAAGCTGGGGAAGAATAAGTAAAGGAAGATTTGGTAAAACCTGTCAGAAATTTAATATGACAAAAATAATAAGCATAACATTAATTTGACAATACTTATTGCCCTAAATTATAATAGCTATTTTATGGATATTTGAACCACCTGACAATTCTCTTTCCCACCAATATTGTTTGAGGTACCCACCACGATGGCAAAGAACAGGGGAAGCAGAATAATAAACAATTTTGAATGAATTGGTAATCCCGCTGCACTGAAGTGAGGGGATCAGAAAGCTGTTGCCAGATTACACAAACTGCAACATTTATATACAATGGAGCGGTAACTGAAATACAATGAGTATACACGTTGTAGAAGATTGCTTAGGCGTCAATTTGCTTTCACAGAGATATGAACTATTGTAAAGAGTAAGCTGTATGAAGACAGTTACTTGAAAACAAAAAAATAAAAATTTAGTTTTTGCATCAGGGGTTTATATTAAATCATACTATTGAGAGCACATCATAATCTCTAAGTAATCACAGTGGCTGGTGAGCTCAAAGATACTCTTTTTTCCTAATAGTAGTCTTGTACTACTATCAAAAACCAGATATCTTTTCAGGCGACTAGAGCTTAATTATGTTCTGAAGCTCCATAAATCCATAATATCAGCTATCTGGTAATTTCAAAGCCTTAGGTATATTAATTCATCTTCATAAATATTCTAGAAAACTTATGAGACTAAGGCCTGAGCCTTAAGGGATTTACATCATAGTAATGTAAACTAATGGGGCCAAGATTGTCATGGCTAGATGGCATGATAGTTGGTACATATTGCATAAACAAAAAAGAGCGTGTAGAGGCCAAGAGGAGAAAGTTGATGAACCTGCCTGACATGAAGCACACCCTGGATCAACTCTGGGTGAGGGAAAAATATGCTCAATTGGTTCAGGGGGTGCACATGATGGATGGGGGCGTTTTTGGCCTCAGCCCTGCAGTGCATAAGTTAAATAATGATTAAGGATGGGTCATTACGTTTAGTGGGAAAAAGAAGCTTTAAAAAGCATTCAATTTACCAAATTGCAAACCTGCAAAATCCAATCTACAATCAACATCTATGCTCATGCATACTTGAGCTATAGTATCACATAGGATGGCAGTTTACAAAAATATTCTGGATTGGGTGCAGTGCATTGCCCAAAGGAAACTGACCCTTAACTCCTTATAATTATTGTTTTGAGACTAACCTTCTTTGTTGGTCTACTGTTTTATTAAAAGAACTTTGTTTTTATATTTTATTTGTGTGAAAATATTTAGTCCTGCTTGCTGACCTCCATGAGGTTCAAAATAACAAAATGTGTGCCATCCTTGCTTTGGGGCCTCTGTGCGCTGTTCTTCTTTGCAGTACTTTGTTTACCCTCTTCTCAGAAAGGTGTTCCATGGTATTGGGGTGGGCCTTCTCCCACCTCCACTACTGGAACTGGAGCGTTTCAGCAATGCTCCTAACAAAGTTGCTGACTAAACTTAAGCTTAATAATAGAACCTAGTTTAACATTTTCAGCGCCAACGTGATGGCAAATGAATATGGTATAATCAAATTGACCTGCATTATTGGGCTGCAGGACTGAATTAATTTGATGTAAATTAGTAATCAAGGTTTAGCGTCGTCAGGGTGTCAAGGGATTAATAGTGCTTAACATAATAGCTTTTTAATTGGTAATGGTTGCTGATACTGATTATTGTAACATTATTGTCAGAAATTAGGTCTAAAAAAGGTAATCAATAAGTTATTATTGTATATTAAACCTTGGCATATTGGACCAATTAATTAAAACATCAGTCTGAAACTTGTTATATTATAAAATAAGTAAGTAAATATTTTTGTTCATATGGTTGGTCAAAACACAATGCAACATATCCCCACATGACCAATCATCAGGGAACAACAATGAGTGTGTGTATTTTTTTTAGTACTAGATGGTCCCAACCTGAGGGGGATTCATCGATGTTTATTGAATTACGCCTGGGCTCCTAAGAGCCTGAGGCGAGGGAAGGGGAGGGAGGAGGCATCGAGAAAGGGAGGGGGTTTGCGCGCCAGAGCCGTACTGCAGTGACAACTGAGTGGGGGAGGGTTGGAGACATAGTGCAGACCTTCAGGGCCATCTCAAAGTGTACCTGAAAGTGGGTGATCATGTGTGGAAGGGTCCACACCTGCTGGTCAAAGGCAGCATGAAGGAAGGAGTTATGGATGGTCCAGATGGCTGTGGCATAGGCGAGGACACGGAGGGGTCAGTGGCAACCAGGCAATGTCTGCTCGAACATGAGGCCTTGCACAGGGTGTCCGACCAGGGCTGAGCATGGAGGAGCGCGCGGGCCTTTGGCCAAAATGCGGTGACACCTGGACAGGTGAAAAAACGATGGAGGTGGGAGTCAATAGGCTCCGCACAGTGAGGGCAGCTTCAGTGCTGGAAGGTAGGGCCAGTCCGGTCCCCTGTCCTGTATGAACAGTGGAGCACCCTCCATAAGGTGTTGGACACCTTTGCTGACAGGATGGGGTGATAGACGTCCTTCCACAATTCCTTAAGGTCAAATCTCACGGAGGGAGGGAGGAGCTCAAGGAGACTTGGGCGGATGGGAGGATGATCTTGGGGGTTGAGGCGAGTTGTGACACCTTGTCCATTGTGCACAATTGCATGAGACGGGGGCTGAGGCCAGGGCCTTCCCTTCTGTATGGGAAGGCATGGTGGATCCGCGAGCCTACTCGTTTCAGAGCAAGGAGAGCCTGGTTCCAGTAGGGGGATGAGGATGGTTTCCGGCGATGGCCTGGGTAGTTTGTGAGCCACTCCCCTAATGAGATCAGAGATGCTCTAGGAAGACCCAGAGCTGCTGACACTGACTGGCGGATGGCGGGCGCCCATTGGGGCATGGGGGTCGCGTCCCAGCAGACAATCGGCCATAGGAACTTCAGGAAGATTGTGGTGGCGTGGGATCGCGTGTCCAGAAGCCCTAGGCCCCCTTCATTGCAGGGTCAGGCAATGGTTGAGAGGGCCATTGGTTGATGGTTTGAGCCCCAGATCCAACAGCGGAGGAGTACATTGAGCCGCATATAAAAGGCATCTGTGAATGGGCAGACGTGCGCTAGGAACCAGACTTTGGAGAGGAGGAACACATTGGCCATCAGAGCTTGACCCTGGGGGGTGATGTGCCGCTGGTTCCAGCTGGCAATCCTGGAGTTAACTGCTGCGAGGAGCAAGTCCTCATTGTCTTTTAGCGCAACTCCTTGTTGGTTGGTGAGAACGCCCAGGTGACGGAAGGTACCGCGCACAGATTCAATACCAAATGGTGAGGGGAAGGTGGGGGAGCCGACCTTTAAAACTGTTGTCTTGGAGGTGTTGACCATGGCGTTGGACGCCTTGGTGTACCTCTCAATGGTCACAGCAGCGAGGGCAACATCCCCAGGGCAGCCAAATGCAATGGCAGTGTCATCTGCAAATGCCATGGTGCGTGTGGGGGCTTTACCTGGGACCAGAATCCCTGTTAGCTTGTCCTGTAAGGAGGCCAAGAGGGGGTCAAGGGTGATGTTAAAAAGGACAGGGCTCAGGGGGTCCCCTTGCCGGAGACCTTGTCCAACTGGTACTGCCACTGTAAACCCCATTGGCGCCAGACTCTGGTGTGAAGCTGGTCATAGAGCGCTGATATCCAGCGCCTAGCTGCGGGTGGGAGATGGAAGCGGGCCAGGGAAGCATCAATATAATTCCAGGCTACCCGATCATATGCTTTCTCCATATCCAGGAGAGCCACAAAGCCATTCACCTTACGAGAGTTAGCAGTCAAAGTCACGTGAAGGTCATTATAGTTGTCCCATAACGACCTCCCCGGAATAAAACCGTGCTGGGATGGGGAGAGGCGAGGTGACACCCATTTGGTGATGAAGTTGGCCAGAAGCTTCGTGAAGAGCTTGTGGTCTGTGTTGATCAACGCTATGGGGCGCCAGTTCGCCAGGTTCTCACGGTCTGACTTCTTGTGAATGAGGGTCATGATTGAGACTCTGGAGTCAGGGAGGACCTCGCCATTCACCAAGAGTGCAGCGAAGAGGTCGCGGAGGGTTCTGGCTATCACTGCAGGTTCCAGAAGGTACACCTCAAAGGGTATTCCATCTGGGCCTGGGGCTTTAAGCCGTGGGGATTTCAGAAGGGTTTCCATTACCTCCTGGATGGAAATAGGCGCCAGTAGAGCCTCATCAGCCCATGGGTCAATGGGCGGCTCTGGAGCCCGCCACAGGAAGTCTTGGATGTCCGATGGGTCCACCTGGGTGGCATGAAGAGGCTGGAGTAGAAGCGGCGTAGTTCCTGCGTGAATTCCTCCTTATCCGAAGTGGTTGTAGTGCCAATCTTCAGTGCAGTAATATCCTGCACTGTTGACCGGGCTTTCTGTTTCTGAAAGAAGAAGCGGGTGGGGTGTTCCCATTGAGCATAGTAACGAGATGTTGTAAAGTTTGCTGCCCGTTCTTCCTGCAGTGTGAACTCCAAGCGGAGTGCTTCCTGCGCCGCTTCCCAGTCTTCCAACCATCTGGGAGAGGGCGAAGGCTGGCAGTTTCGCGCCAGATGTCTGATTCTGGCTTCCGCCCTTTTGACTCTGGCGCGAGCTGCAGTCATCTGGGCTTTAGCACAGTTGTAAGCAACGCGGGTGATGCCCTCCTTGGTCACCGCGCATCTAGCCTTGTGGTCAAGCAGGTGGGGTGGGGGGAGGTGAGAGTCTCCCGGATGGTCATAGACAGCTTCTCCTTAGTGAAGGGGTTGTTGAGAAGAGCTGGGGCAACCCTAGGCCAGAACCTACGCGACGGTCTAAGTGTGGTGGTGAGGACAACGGTGAGTGACCTGTGATCACTCAGATGGTTGTCACGAGAGATGGGAGAGAAGACGCGGCCAATTAGTAGGGGGCCAATCAGTGCCATATCTATGCGTGACGCTGACTGGAAAGCTCCTCCATCATACTGGATACTAGTCATGCAACCTAGGCCAGACGTGGAGGGTGGAAGCGCATCTATAAAGCCACTCAGGCGAAGGAAATCCTGGAGGCGACTTGATCCAGGGCGTTCCTTTGCTGCAGGGGGTAAGAGTCACGGACGCGACTTATGGTTGTGTTAAAATCTCCTAAGAGGACTGTATTCCGTGGGAGATTGAGTTGGACGAGATCTTCCAAGAGCCAATTTTGCTCCTGACCTGCATTAGTCAGGTAGATGCTTGCAGCGAAGAAGGAGAAGTCAGGAGTGGTGAGTTTGGCCAGTATGAGGCGGCCACCTAGATATTGTGAAAAAGAATGGGTTTTAACCCGGGATTCAAAACAATAAGGGCGACATGGTTTGTCCAGAAGGAGTTGCCTCCAAACTGTTCATTCCATGCAGATTGTTCGTGGTGGAGGATATGGGGCTCCTGGACAGCAGCGATGTCAATTTGTGCTGATCTGAAGTTGCGGATGAGGCGGGCTCTCTGCATAAAGTCCTGCAACCCATTTGCGTTGATGGATTGCAGGGCCAGGGTGCTGCCATGGGGACTCATAGCTGTTCCCCTCCATGTCCTGGGGGTTGCCAGCGCTTAAACCTGCTGCTGTGAGGCGGCTAGTTTTGAGTCCTTTAGCTTGACTATTAGCTGCAATCCGTGAGGAGCGTCGAGGGTTCTGGGGGGAAGGAGAGGGTGGGGGGCGGAGGACCCAGTAAGCCAGCCTAGGATGCTGCCCCCACTCCGTTGCAGGGGAAGGACCTGAGGGTGCTCAATGGTGACCTCCACGGTGTCCCCATTTTGATGAGTCTGAGTCCATATTCACTTCCTCCAACACTGCAAAGGATCCGCGCAAAATTGACTGTGGGGTTGGGGTAGGACTCTTTGAGGTGGCACTTTTTACCGCAGGCCGCGGGCTGCCAGTCCATGCTGGTGGGCATAGCTCCATTGGGAGCTGAGGGTTGATACGATAAATTTCTGGTGGAGGTTGGTGGGGGTACCGCGGAGCCCTGAGTGGGGGTGGCTGACGAGGGGCACCCTGTGGGAGATGCCTTGCGCTTGGTGAGAGAGGAGTTGACTCTGGGAGATTGGAGGGGGTGCCCATTGGAAGGGGGGCATGAGCGCGAAGGTATCCCATACCAATAGTGGGGTTAGCTGTTTCAACTGCTAGGCGTAAGGCCTCAGGGGACAGGTCTTGAACGGCAACCCATTGTGTGGGTTTTGGAATTGCTGCTGCGGCCACGTGGGATCGTTTTTGGCCTGGTTTAGGCCCCTGGGTGGTGGCTAAGAGGGCTTGTTTTCGAGCTGTGCAGCCACTATACAAGTGTCCAAGGGCGTTACACCATGAACACCGGGGGCGCGCCTGATCAGGGTCGACAAAAAAGATCTCAGGGCATGCCCCAACTACCGCCACACGAGGAATAACCTCAATGTTGCGGGATACAGTGGGGGAGGGGATGAATGACGCCCTAGCAGTGCGAGCTCTTTGAGTGGGAGCATAGTAAGAGGGGACGCTAAAGTCCACTGAAAGAACAGACCCAAACTCCATTAAACCACGATGGAGCGCCAGTTTAAGAGACTCAGGATCAACAGTCGTTGGTAGGTTGGAAAAAGTAACCCATGAAATTTTCTCCAGGTGAGAGCGTGAGGGAGATGCAAAGAGATCCATATGGAATAATGACCTGGAGGGTGGCAGCATGGTCAGCAAGGGCAGCTTCAGTGAATCCCACATCGATGTAGTGGCCCTCCACTGATTCATGGATGGTGGTGTTAATTAAGAATGTCTCCACAATCGCTGCAAAGTATGAGAAGTAATCCTCCGTATAGAATTCAACAGGGGTATGCTCATAATAAAGGCGAATTGCATGAGAGAGGGTTGAGCGAGGTAGAGCTTTTTGCGCTCTAGTTTCGTCCCATTTCTTCTTAACATCAGCAATAAACGCCACTTCACGGGGATCAGCTTTGGGTAGCGTTGGTGACAGAGGTTTTTGCCACGCCCCAGTGGCTCCTTTGGTACGTTTGTGTTTTCTTTGGGCTGCAATTGCAGGTTGAGTGTGAGCTGGTGGTTTGAACAAGTTTGCGGAGTTCCCTTGTTGCTGGAATGTTACAGCAGTTGCTGGCGTCATATTAAATTGAGGGGCGGATTGTTGGGCCTCGCTAAATTGGGGAGGCCCATCCAGATTGGAATTAACTCCAGCCAATTGGGAGGAGGGCAATGTTTCATCACCATCCCAATCTATTTGGGGAAAATTCAGCTCAAGTATTTGCTGTGATTTTGTGGGCAAAACTCACTGGCTGATTGGTGAATTGGTCATTTTCAGCATATGGAGATAAAGTGCCGACTTGAGAAGTGCCAATTACGAGGTTTAAATGGGATGGGTTAGATTGGAACTGGTGTGAAGTTCCAAAATCCGGACCATTTGAATCCTCATTGGGAAGAGTAGATTGTCCCAATTTGGTGCTTAGTGAACCAGAATGTGCAGCTAATCCAACCTTACATCTGAGGGTTTGAGGGCCAGGTAGCTGGGTATTGCTCCTAATGGAGGGAGCCAGAAACATGGCGTCAGCAATAATAGATGGGGCTGAATTAGCTGACACAATGGGGAAGGTGAATGCCTGGATGGGCTAAGTTGCATTCAACTGAGCAGACGCCATTAAAACAGCGTGGGTGATGGCCCCCTTGGTTGAAGGGGGCCCAGCGGGTTGGTAGGAGGCAGCGCACACAGAGCTGTTAGGCGTGCAGGTTGCAGAAGTGCGATCAGGTGAACTGGCGCTAGTTGAAGTACTCCAGGATGGGGGTGGTGCCTGCTTTCATGGCTGCTGCTTGAGAGCGGGTAATTATGGTTGACCCTGAGGTGAGTAACCAAGGGTTGCTTCGTTTGAGGGTGGTGCTGGCTCGTTTGGCAGAGCCTGTGGGTTCTTTTGCGGGGTTTCCCGCCATATTTGCTAATAGTTTTCGTAAATCTCTTTAGTGGAGCTAAATTTCAGCCTGAATTGATTTTCGAAAAGTGATGCTTAGCAGAAAGAGAATCAATGAGTGTGTGTATTAAGCTGAAATATTGTGAAGCTGTGACTGTAAGTCCAGGGCTCTGCTGGTACTTCTTCAGGAACTTAGCATGATCATATTGATAAGGTAACCTTAATAAAATCCTTCAGAGTGTAGGAGTCAGTGGATGTCTTCTAAATGATCTAAAAGGCCCTGTCAGATTTTGACCTAGTATGGATGAAGCCCCAACTAAATGATTACAATGTTTCATCTTTATCAACCTTGAGTTGTATTATTTTATACAATTTTATTTATTTTGTATTTGGTAAGGACTAAGACCTAAAAATTATATTAATATAACATCAAAGCTCTATAAATTGTTATCAATAATGCTAAATTGCAACTGAACAGATGAAAGATGGTAAATGGATCAAACTCTCAGTTTCCAAACTGAGATTTAGCTTTATTGGACCTAGCTCACTTAACCTGGGAAGACAACTTAAATTGGAGGGGTTTTATTACAAAAAAATTGTCAGATTCTGGTGGTTGACTCAAAAATAAACTTTTGACAACCATCAGATTGGGCTGACTATATTTTCAACGCTTGAGCTAACGCCTATTGCAATTATACAATTCAGGCCAATTATCTCAACAACAATTTGATCAAGTAATTTATCAGGCGCTTGGCCCAAAAACGCTCACATATTATAACTGATTCCAATTCATCAAATCTCAGCAATTGGTCCCAATTATCAAAACACAAACTATTCAATTGTATATGAAATAATTTGGGGACAACCCGAAGTTAAAATTAAAAGTCCCATGGACTATTAAACAAACAAACAACGCTGTCAATTTTCCACCTGAGGGCTAAATTTGTGTGTCAATATGTGCAATCAGCACAATAGCACTTATGTGGACTGCCCAAAGGGGGTTACTTAAGGCTATCAAGGAAGAGGCCTGCTGATGTCCTGATTAGGGGTGCATCACTTTCTTCAATTGAGGCCAAATTTCACAGAAGGTGTCTCATCAGCAGTATGACAGAACTGAAATCCTGAAAATCTTAGGACAACTTTGCATGCTTTTATTGCAATTTTTGTACCTGAAATCCTCCCAATTTCAGGAGTATTTTGCCACTAATGAACCTAAGAAAAGGTTTCAGTCATAGGCTGAACTGAGTGGCAAAATAGCTGTTGAAATTTTGTGCTGGATGTGGCCAGGAGATGCTCTAGAGGTATAAATACTGGCGCCTGGGCTAATGACCATCATCTAATAAATAGCTTAAATAAAAGTTACATTTATTTTATCCTTATCATGGTTTTTAATTGAATCCCAACCTTAGAGAAGTGTCAACAAACCGGATGGATCAAATTACCAGTTTATATTTAATCCTGCCTTGGACGAAGTTCCCAATTTCAAAGTGAAAATTATGCCCAAAATTGGCCAGAAGAGTCGAGGTGAATTTAATAGGACTAGTGAGTTGTTAAACGGTCCAAATCCCATAAACTACAGGCGCTATAGAGGATCAACCATCAGAACTTTGGCCCAAATAGCTGTGCAGGATATTAATTTTCAATAGAGTGATCTTTGGAATTTGACAACTGGTGCTCACTCAAAACTGGTGACACTATCCAATGTGGATTCTAGTAACCAATTCCTGGAAGATTCAGACAGAAGAAACAGCGACATTGAGATGGAAACTAAAGTCAAGGCCATCTCAAATTATTTTCCCAGTCAACACAAATCCACAACTGGTACCTCCTACACCCGTAATCTTGTCAATGTGGGGGGAGCTCATGTAGCAAAACCAGTCATCCCAAATAAATATGAGGATGATGCCTTGAACAACAAGGAATTTTCAAAAACTTGGACAGTTGTGTCAAGATTGCAGGCCAGAAACATTGAAATTACTCAGGAAATCTGGGAGCTCAGAATGCAATTATCAACTGCTAATTCCCAAGTAGATAGTATGGGCAAAGACATTAAGAGCATAGCATCTACTCAAGCTTTATTTAAAAGCGCCCAACAACCTCAAAAAACAAAGCAGCCGTTTCTCACCCAGCTTTGATGAAAGAAAATTAGGAAAAAGCTCAGTCCGTTTGTCCAAAAACAGTTTGGAAAAACTAAGGGCTGAATTCAGGCATCAGAATCCAGTAGTTCAGAGCAATATTATCAAACTGAATTATCAGAAATTGACACCGATGAAGAAACTGATATGTTAAACATCTATTCTATGCCTGGAGTATTGGCAGCAATCCCAACTCCAGACACATCCCAACGGGAAAGAGGGCCAATTATGAGCGAGGATACACCAAGATGCTCAATAAGAAGCACAACCCCTGTAGCAAAACAGGGCGAGATGACTTCAAACAATTGAATCTACCCAAGTTTGATAAGAATGGAAACGTTCACTCTTTCTTTAAGTAATTTGAAAAAGCAATGAGAGAAGTCTCAGACCATGCTAAAGGATTTGCACTGATTAACTCACTCAATGCCCATAGCTGTGACCTCATTATGCCCTATTTGGGCGACGATTAGTTTTATATGGTTGCCAGTATTGCAATAACCAAACAGTTTAAAGGGCCTGAGAAACTAGAAACCTGAAAAAGAGAGCTTCTTAATATTGAATTCAAACAGAATGAGACTATTAAGGACTTTGCGGATAGATTCTTCCATGAGGCACAAGTTCTGCGTGGGTGCAATGCAATAGATAAGTTTGACACCAAGATTGCATTGGAGCACGCGATTGTGCCCTTCTGTATATTTCACAATATCATGTTGCCTGCATTCAATGGAAGTTTGGAAATCCAAGACCTCACCAATTACTTGAGAAGCTGTTCCCATAATTTCAACACACCTAATCAGGCCAAAGATAAGCAAAATATCAATTTTTGGGCCCAAAAAACAACACGATGTCTGACAAGGGGAAAAATTTTCAAAATATGAACCAAAAATTTGAGCAAGGACAGTAAACAGGGCCGATTACATGCTACAAATGTGGTCAAACAGGGCACTTTGGTAATCAATGCTACAGACGGTCCAACAAAAAGCCTGGGGTCAACTTTACTCTAGAAATTAACAGTGACAGTGAGGCGGGAAAAGAGCAGGTAGAGTAGAGGCAGAATGCTCTAACTCCACCAATTTATAAACCATTCTACTTGACCCTGACGAGCTCCTTAAGGCCAAAGATGTTGCTGAAAATAACCATATCAGGGCTAATATTGTCATGATGGTCACTACTTGGGCCACTGCAAAAGCAACTAAACCCTCAAAAATAACCAAAGAAGCCCGAGCAGAGGTATCAAAACCTTATGTGAAGCAAATTATTAACCAGGGTTGAATATACAACCCAGATGTTCAACCGATTTACCTAAGCTTAACAACGTTCAAGTGGCTATTCCCATGAAGACCTTAGCAGATAACTTCTCAGATATCTGCTCAAGCCTGAAAGCACACCCGGAATTGGGCAACAGCCACAGCATTCACACAATAAATAATTCTGAAAACTACTCTGAAAATACTTATGTGGACATAGCAGTGAACAAGGTGCAAGTTTTGACCATTGTTGATAGTGGCGCTCCTATCAACATAGTCAGTAAAAGTTGGTTAAAAAAAAGAAGATTGCACCAGATGTTGCCCACTGTCAGGAATATGGAACAGCTGGAGCAAATAATAATTTAGAACCTACAAAAAGGGTAAAGAAAAAGAAGGATATAAAAAGAATGTAGGGGGTAGACGGTATAAAAGAACCCAAAGAAGGGGTAGGGACAATGAGGGGGAGGATAGAATGGAGTGAAAAGGGCACTAGGGACGAGAGAGTAAACAAAGACTAAAAAGGAAGAATGAAAAAGTAGCAGGAAGTGGATGGTTAGGATAGATCAGGAAGGGACCCTATAAGAGTTGGATGTGGGAAAGAAAAAAGGGTAGGTAACAAGGATAATCTGTGGGTGAAGATTGTAAGAGAGGGTCCAAATTAGCACTTGTAGTGAATAGGTAAGAATCGGGACGAAGGAAGAAAGAGTAACTTGGAAGAAAATATAGAGGAACTAAAAAGAAAAGGGATCAATCAAGGACCTATAATTAGATCCTTAGGAAGATAATAAATTTTACACGTATAAACGATAAACTTAACTTTTTGATAAAGACTTTAAGCGGCTATATTAGCAATTGGGTTATCTTATAATATATCCACTCTATAATTATTGTTTTACAAATCTTTTTCTTAATTTACTTTTACATTCACGTGTGTCTTTTATTCCTACCCAAGTTTCCATTGTTCTACTTATTGAAATTATCCTGATCCCTTACTTTATACTTGTTAAGTTTTCAATTTCTAATAGTCTTACCTAGACACTATTTACCCTTAGCATTTGGTATTCACTATGTACTAACCATTTACTAAAACACTAAACCTATTTTCTTAGATTAATTGACAAATTTCTATTTTATAAACACGAATTGCCTTTTATAGGGAGGTAATCAGAGATGCAAGGGGAATATGACGATCTCAAGTTTGACATGTAAGTGAAGAGTGCTAATCGCATAAGTTCAAATCTCACCTTCGGTTCAAATAATCACAAACCGAGGCCCAAATTTCACCTATGGTTCAAGGGCCTATATTTAAAACCCAGTAAGTATAAAATGGGAGGCAAGGGATCAGCGTCTCTTGATGCATAACAGTATAGAGGGTAAATGATTGAGGGGGATTGGATAAAAAGATAAAGGGGATAGGAAGGACGATAAAAGGTGGGATGAAAGGAGATAATGATGAATAGGAATCTGGCCAATGATTGATCACTAGTTTATAATGATCGCTAAGGTTTTTATCCTTATTTATCGGTTTGGTTTGTTGATCTATCTTTTTATATATTAAGGATTATTCATAGGGTAAGGGGGTAAGGGTAAGAATTAAACCGGGGGAGAGGAGGATTTCGTTCCTGACCCTCTTATGCGTTGGGTTAGGTTGATGGGTCTTCTTTTTCACCAAGCCTCCTACACTTACCATTCCCTTCTTTATCATTCTTTTTATTCTCACAATCACATTTCTTCCTGGCTCTCGCCTTCTTTTATTGCTAATTGGTAGGGTTTTATAGATTTGGTGACACCCTTTATCACGTGACTCCCCTCTTGGTTTCTGGATTTATTATATGGACCAATCTAGGGGGTCAAATAAGGTTACTAAGTTTATACGGTATAAATGATTGTCAATCTATAAATTGACCGAGCCCAAAGACTAAACGTCTGGTAAAAAGGCCCAACAAAGATGGCGAATATACAATATTTGGTCTGGACCTATATCTGTCAACGCATCTCATCAGCGTATCGGAGCATATTTATAATATCCTTTCGTGGATGGGTTGGAATAAAAGACTTAAATGTAGACATAGTAAAAATTTCATCTACGACTCAATGCGATACTAATTAATAATAAAATAGTAAATAGGTAAATATATATTTTGTTCAAAGAGATAAATTTCTATGCTCCGACTATATAATTCTATAAATAACTATTATGAATAACCAATTAGGTGAATAATCTAGATAAACAATCAATTTGTAATAAAAGGACGTCACTGAATTGTACTATATTTACTAAGTAGGGTTTAATAAGAATAAATCACTGGAGATGGGTTTTTATAATAATTTGTAAATAGGAGAGTTGTCTTTGTTTAGCCTTCGTAACTGGCTATTTATCTTGCTTATATAAAAATTATCAATAAATATTGGAAAGGTAATTGATTCCCATATCTCCTTTCAATGGAGGTACTCATCAATGGATAAACTATGAGCTAAAGCAATAGAAAGATTCGTCTATCACTAGTAGAGGGGCGAAAGATTTAACCATACTAAAACGGATCAGGATAAAGGACTAAGTGAAACTATAATAAAGAGACCGGGGAGTGGGAAACTTAGATAATAGGGTAAAGGGAGGGATATAATAATCTGGGTTAAATTAAGATTTACTTAACCTAACTTATCGTAAGTATGGAAAGGCGATCCAGTTTTCATATATTGGTTAAAGGGATTCATTTATAGCCCATAAGTTATAGGTTATGATCCTCTTAT